>APFE030103711.1:0-100315 GCA_000404065.3 Pinus taeda | reverse complement strand
TTTTATGAGTTTTAGTTTTTAAACTATAGCCACTTCGATATTTTGGGTTTTCGAGATCGTAATCAATTTTGGAAATTGGAGTAAATTTCTAAAATCCCGATGTTTTATGATTTGGTTGTATGAGTAAAAAAATGAAAAATGTTAGTAAGAACTAACTAGGGGTTAATATTTAAAATGAATATGTTATTGGATTAATTTATTTACAAAAAAAGTGATATTGGTACATTTTGTGCATTTTTTACCGAGACAACATAAATGATTAGACTTCAAAGGGGTGTATTTTACAAACTCGCTGACCAAATGAGACAAAACAAGCGTGAATGGGAAGCTTATAAGAAATTGATTTTAACAAACCAATCAAAACAAGAATCCAAATAAAATTAAAAATTAACAAAAGCATGGGATAATCAACTAAATCAAAATCCTACAAGGTGTTTAGCCGAAATATTATAGAAAGGGTGCCCATTATTTGAGGTGAACAAGTCAAAAATGGGGGGTTGTGTTTTATCTCAACAGTACCATGCATTCGCAAACCAACTAGGAAATCACACATGCATCCTATTACCTACAAGTATTCCTATTGAAGTTTCTTGATCCAACTTTTACTCACTTTTCCATTTCTTTCCTCATCCTTCCTTTTCTTTCTTTCCTTAATGCTAGAATTCTCTAAGAATGCTCTAAGCGTGCAAGAGTATGAGAGAATAGAGAGAGCTCCAAAACTGAACTGACAAACAGGTGGAACTAACAAAAGCTACAACTTGATCCTCATAAGCCTTTTAATCATTGAGGCCTCTATTTTCTTCAATTTCAACTATTTTCCTTCAATTTCCTCCTCATGAAAATCTTATGACCTTTCACCTCCCTTTTTCTCTAATTCTCCTTTATTTTCAGAAATAAAATGCTAATTATTGCCTCTTTTCATTTTCAAAACCTTTTCCAATGCCTTTCCCAATTTCCCTTAGTCATACTAAACCAAATGAACACCCACTAGGATGCTTTTCCCTACATTTATCTTGGAATACATGTCCCATGACCTTGGTCTCATTTTTCATTTATTAACCATTATACATGAACTTTTAACCCAACGTTGTTACTAACCCCTCCCCCTTAGGGGAACAACATCGTCGGTGTTTTATGACACCTATGACTAGCAAGGCCATTGAAAACCAAAACATGTTTACCGTGGAGCTTTATAACTTAGCTTGATGCAATTTTTACAATGAACATCTTAGTGAAAAGGAAAACAAACATCAAAAACATGAAAACATGACAACCATACTACTTATTGGAGATAAATAATGCAACTAATTTTGATATTTACAACAACCATACCTAAATATGTACATATACCAAAAATCCTTTTCCTCAACTGACAAACAATGAAGGATACATAGCCTGCATCTAATTAGTTGTCAACCGTGTAGCTTCATCGGGCTGAAAGTGCTTTCACTACACTTTAACTTGCTCGATTCCAAAGCATGAGTTGTGTCCATTGAAAAATGCATAGAGGTTCCGACTAGAATTCTCCTTTTTAGATCCACATGCAATACAAACTAATCAATCAAATGATAAACATCTTTCATATATCTTGTAAGTAATGAAACATGGAAAACATCATGGAATTTCATTGTTGAAGGCAGCGCAAGTCTGCAGGCTACTGGTCCAATCCTCTTAAGGATCTCGAAAGGCCAACAATATTGAGGTGCCAACTTGGCACATGATCCAATCCTTAAGAATCTCCTATTGGGCTTGATGCACAAGTACACATACTCCCTAACTTGAAACTCCTTAAATGTCATGTGTTGATATTTATAACTCTTATATCTATCATATGTTGCATTTAGATTTTTCTTGATAACTTGCATTTCCTGTTCCATTTCTACCAACATGTCCAGTCCTATAAGTACCATGTTCATTGGACCACCCTAGTTGATATGAGTATTATAACTCTGCCCATAATGTCCCTAAAATTGACTCATCCTTAGTGACTCCTAATACCCATTCTTGTAAGAAAACTCAACGAGTGGAAAATACTCCTCTCACCTCCTTTACTAATGTATAACATACATTCTTAACATGTCATCCAAAATCCAGGTGGCCCTATCTATCTGTCCATCTCTCTATGAATGATAAGTTGTACCGAAGGCCAACTCTATACCTAAATTTGCAAATAAATCCTTCCAAAACTTGGAAGTGAACTTAGCATCTTTGTCTGATACAATCATCATAGGGATACCATGTAATCCTAGTATCTCCTTGAAGAAGACCTATGTTACCTCAGTAGATGAATAAGTAGACTTAACTAGAATAAAATCAGCTACCTATCTCCTTGATGAAGACCCGTGTTACCTCAGTAGATGAATAAGTAGACTTAACTAGAATAAAATGAGCTACCTTAGTCAACCTATCAACCACAACCATGATGGAATCATGCTTTCTAGATGTTATCAACAAACTTGTGATGAAATCCCTAGAAATGACCTCCCATTTCCACTCCGGAATCATAATTGGTTGTAGTAAACCACATGGATGCTTACACCCTGCTTTTACCTGTTGACAATCCAAACACCTTGTGATGAACTCAACTAAGTCTTTCTTCAAATTGAGACAATAGTAGAACTTATGAACTACTCTCAATGTCTTTTGATATCCTGGAAGACATGAATATGGTTAACATGAAATTCCTTTACGATAAGCTTCTTTATTTCATTGTTGTCTGTCACATAGATGATATCCCTAGCTCTCACCAAACTTTTTATTGTGAGGTGATAGTCCACATCCTATTCACATGTACACTGTTGTTATAACATGTGCCTAAGATCCTTATACCTACCATCCTACTTTCTTTCCTGGAATTTCTAATCTTGTAAATTTGTCCCATATGAGATCATAATTTCTATGTGATTTACCTGCACTTTTATGCTAAGAGCATCTCCAACCCTATTCTCCTTACCCTTATTGTACCTGATCTTGAAACTCACTAACACTCACTAAATTCAAAATGAGTTGGCATCTCTATATGATACAATCTTCCTAGGAATACCATGCAATCTCACTATCTCCCTGGTCGTGCTACCTCACTAGCTGAATAAGTAGACTCAATGGGAATAAAATGAGCTACCTTAGTTAACCTTTCAACCACAACAATGATGGAATTATGTTGTCTAAATGTTATCAACAAACTTGTGATGAAATCCACAGAAATGACCTCCCATTTCCACTCTAAAATCAAAATTAGATGTAGTAAACCACTTGGATTCTTACAATTTACTTTTACCTATTGACAATCCAAACACCTTGCGATGAACTAAACTACTTGTTTGTTTAGATTCAGCCAATAGTAGAATTTTTTGTTGAGAAGTGTGCAACAAGAAATGCTAAATTAGAAAGTGCGAAAAATAGAACTGCTAAAAATAACACTTCTAAAAATAGCAGTTTGGCCAATTGAGCATTTTGGTCACTTGTGTGAAAGGTGAAATTGCTAAAAATAACATCTTCTAAAAATAGCATTTCTGGGTCCCTTCCTATTTATAGCAATCCCTAGTCTATCTCTAGGAAGTAAGTTCGAATTTGGTCTTACTAGTAGTTTGGAATATTAATTAATTAATTCTCCATGAGTTAATTAGTTAAGGAAAAGCAGACTTGAAGTCTTTGTGAGAACATGCAATTATTTCTCCACTAATTGGGGAACGTGTCCTTGATTTGCTCCACTGATTGAGGAATTAAGGATGAGTTCTATATTGATAGAATCAGTTGAATTAGTTTAACTTAGTCAAGTTCAGTTAGATTAATTTAACAAGTTGTTAAATTAATGAGACATAGTTTGTAGATGCTTGCATGCATGTGACAACTATTATTTTCAGATAACTGTGTATTCAGTCATGGATAACTGATGCATGTCAATTCTGTTAGACACCCAGTTGAGATTAGATGTGGGACAGTGCACTATCTATTGGATGAATATCCTTCCTATAAAGGAAGCTCATCCATGATGAGGATTTATCTCCTTCAGGTTTGTGCAGTTATTTGAAAGGTCAGTGTTATGTGTGAGGTGAGAATCACATAGGAAAAATGAGGAGTTATTTACACTAAATAAGAGATAATCCTAATTAAATGGATAGGTTCTTTATATGGCAGAGAAATATGTGGGATTGAAACCAAATCTTATAGATAGGCCCAAAAAATGGCGTAGACCCTAGAGTAAAGTCTCTAGAGTGAGTTAAAGGAGGGAGATATACAAGAACAAAGCTAAGAAATATTTCTTAAATTAGCAACTCCAAATGTAGCTATCATTCGAGGCATAGAGGCATGAACACTAGTTTTAATTAAATTGAGAAAATGAAATAGTGTATTGCAATATATTAAACTTGAGTTGGCTTATCCGCACCTTACTTAGGAACTTACAAATATTGGTGGAGTGATGACGACTTTACTCGTTTCTATCAAGAGAATAGAAACTTCCGGCCAGCCTTCTAAATATTCAGTATAAGTTGTTTCAATAGAAAGGAATACATAATATTTGGAATGCAATCCTTATCGTACATTGCTACTCATATGACTTGTAAATAATAAAAAATACTTTATGATCTCTTTTAAATAAGTAAGGCAACTTAACTAGTTGTTGTTTCAAATATATACAAGGGACATCCATTCATGAATACTCACTCAATCTAGTAACGAGAGAACTAGCACCACCAAAGGTGAAAGGATTATAAATATGGCTTATCAAAAGGCATGCAACGAGTAGAGGGTTGCAGGAGCCTCTCAGAAATAAATGAGTCATTACTAGTCATCAATGGATAAATTACTAGATGTCAAGAATATAGTGTCCCCCACCTAAATCCAAAGTTGACTTGTAAATAATAAACAATACTTTATGATCTCTTTTAAATAAGTAAGGTAACTTAACTAGTTGTCTCAAATATATTCAAGGGACATCCATTCATGAATACTCACTCAATCTAGTAACAAAAGAACCAGCACAACCAAAGACCAAAGGAGTATCAATAGGGCTTATCAAAACGCATGCAATGAATAGAGGATTGCAGCAGCCTCTGAGAAATAAATGAGTTATTATTAGTCATCAACAAATAAATTACTAGATGTCAAGAATATAGTGTCCCTCGACCTAAATCCAAAGCTGACTATGGAAATGGTTTATTCGAATCTCCAAAAGATTGTCACAAGCCAAATGATGGAACGATATTTGAAAAAAAGAATGAGACCTCATAGAACCATATGTGGCAATACATGAAAGAAGAAAAATGAGGAGTTGTTTCCACTAAATAAGAGATAATCCTAATTAAATGTAGAGGTTCTCTATATCGTAAAGGAATATGTAGGATTAAAACCAAATCTTATAGATAGGCAAAAAACTGGCATAGACCCTAGAGTAAAGTCTCTAGAGTGAGTTAAAGGATGTAGATATAGAAGAGCAAAGTTGAGAAATATTTCTTAAATTAAATGTTTATGAATGAATTGGGAAGTGGAAGGAGAAATTATTGAAGACCTTTTTGCAACATCAAATGTGGCTATAATTCTAGGTGTAGAGGCATTAACACTACTTTGAAGTAAATTAAGAAAATGCAATACTGTAATTCAATAGATTAAAGTTGACCTCACCTATCCACACCTTGCTTAGGAACTTACAAATATTGGTGGAGTGATGACGATTTTACTAATTTCTATAAAGAGAATAGAGACTTTTGTCCAACCTTCTAAATATTCACTATAAGGTGTTTGAATAGAAAGGAATACATAATATTTGGCATGCAATCCTTATCATACATTGCTACTAATATGACTTGTAAATAATAGACAATACTTTATGATCTCTTTTAGATAAGTAAGGCAACTTAACTAGTTGTTTCAAATATATAGCAGTGACATCCACTCATGAATACCCACTCAATCTAGTAACAAGAGAACTACCACCACCAAAGGCGAAAGGATTATCAGTAGGGCTTCTCAAAAGGCATGCAATGAATAGAGGGTTGCAGGAGCCTCTCTAAAATAAATGAGTCATTATTAGTCATCAACCGATAAATTACTAGATATCAAGAATATAGTGTCCCACCACCTAAATCCAAAGTTGACGATGGAAATGGTTTATTAGAATCTCCAAAAGATTGTCACAAGACAAATGATGGAGTGATATTTGAAAAAAGAATGAGACCTCGTAGAACCATATGTGGCAATACATGAAAAAAGAAAAATGAGGAGTTGTTTCCACTAAATAAGAGATAATCCTAATTAAATGTAGAGGTTATCTATATGGAAAAGGAATATGTAGGATTGAAACCAAATCTTATAGCTAGGCCAAAAAAATGGTGTATACCCTAGAGTAAAGTCTCTATGAATGAATTGGGAAGTGGAAGGAGAAAATATTGAAGACCTCCTTGCAACACCAAATGTAGCTATCATTCTGGGCATAGAGGCATGAACACTAGTTTTAAGTAAATTGAGAAAATGATATTCAATGTTTGAGGCCAATAGAAACTACACTCGATGAGCATGACGAATAGAACATGCATAGAGAAATGGTCTACCTAAGGCACTAAATGGTAAAGCAGAAAGTATGTAGAAATCCAAAACTAAAATGAAAATAATGAGGTTGAGGTGGTCATTCATTTTAGTAGAACTTGATAGCTATCCAAAAAGGTATTGTAGAAAAGTAGAATGGTAATGGGAAAGTTACATATAAAAGTTGAAGTTGTAGTTGTGTGAAATAAAGGGGGTGAAGTACCATTGGTGACTTCTAAAATAATGACAGGGAGAGACATGATTGTATTTTTGTTCACTTTGGGAGTCTAATGGTTTTCTTGTTTGAATAAAAAAATAATTCTTGAGTGTTTGTCACCTACTATAAATGATGCTTCAACCTATGGAATAGTGTTAGGGTTTCTTGATTGGGGGTCCATCATTGTAATAGATGAAGCTGTGGTCGACATAATTGAAAGGGGGATAAAGGATCCAATATAAACAAAATCTAGTGAGGTGAGTAGTAGTGTAACATATAAGTGGCCACATGGACATGGTTGAGAATAGTAGAGATGGGACAATACCTTACGAGTGGGAAGGGAATATATATTATGATCAAATTCTTTGAGTTATGTAATAAAAATATTGATAATTGATTATCAATATCCATGTCATATGACTTACATTATGATGTTTTTTTCCTTACTACACCACAAAGAACTTTATATATCACAATATGAGGGAGATATATGACTCGATTCATGTTCAATATGGATTTTACATGTGACATCAAAACCAAATATTAATAACAAGAAAGTATTTTAATCTTCATCTTCATTGAAATAGTTATTTCTTTTTCCAAGGAATATTGTCTATAAATTTGATTTATGATGAACAAAAGTTACATTAGCATATTCCTAAGGGAATTCCTATGGTGAATTGCCCGAGCAGAAAAAAAAAATAGCTACTACAGATATAAAATATATTACTTTTTTCTCATCTTTCCTTCCGAATAAAAAAACAAAGAAAAAATATGTTTCTAGAAATTATCTCTAATTTGTGCATAGATGGTGTCTCAAAATTCTTGAACCAAAATAAGAATTGTGTGATTTACCAAAATAAAAATTAAAAAAGAAAGTACACCTACAATATCATCATCAAGTAGATAGATACTTGAGAGCGATTACGAAATATAATCTTTATTTATCTCCAAGGGTCAAGAAAATTTGTAAGTGTTGGCCCTCCTACTCTTCAGTGACCTTCCATGTTCCACTATCCAAGACCATAGTATCTTCAGAGAGTTTTCCCATGAGTGTGTTCCTTTTCCAATAGATGTGATCAAAGGTGATCTGGGAAAACATAGGAATTTTTTGTAAGATATTTTCATAAAGAGGCATAAGTGTGAAATTTCTCAAATGGGCATGTCTAATGACCCAATTTATAACCACCTATGATTCCCCATATAAATTAAGAGAGTGTATTCACAAATGGATTGAAAATTGAATATTGAGATAAAGAGGAAAGAGCTTAGCATAATTATTTATGACATGTCCATTATTTGTATATAAAGAGAAAGAGTGTGAATTGTGTAGGTATATGATGCCTCCTACCCCACCTAAGGAGGGAATGGTTTGAATAGAGCCATCAAAGAAATCCCATGGAAAGTATTGTTTAATAACTATATACAAAGAAGAAATAGAAGAATCACATTTATGTTTGGAGATCAGAGAGTTTTGCAAAGCTAGAGTGTGTAAATCTATTCTAAGGAAGAAGGAACATTGGTTTTCAAAAACTACTTTGTTCTTCTCACACCATATGCCCCATGCCACCACCAATTGGATATCCTTGTGAAGGGAATTTTGTTTAGTAGATATTTGGTTTTTAAAATGATTTTCAACGATTGATCCTTGAAAGATGTATAAGCACCATTCTAGATTATTTATTTAATTCCATATCATCTAAGTGAAAGGACACATTATGAATAGATGGGAGACTGATTCATATGTTGAAATATCTAGGGGACATTTATATGGTCCACATAATGATTTGTTTTGGAGTATATTCCATGTTGGAGCCTCATTTTTTCTAACCACCCCTTCCACATTTACCCACTTTCACCGGACTGCAAAGGTAAAAACGAGATAAAGAGCTACTATTACCTGACCTAACCTCCTAGGTCCCACTAAGGAAGTGGGGTCGAAACATGACAACCAAGTGACATCTCAGCACATCCTGCTATGTCTACAACTCACTCAAAGGTTGACAAACAACCCAAAGTAGCCAAATGCTAAGTTGGACCACGTTTTCCTTGCCCTGATCCCTCAACCACTCCCACAACAAGGCACACATGCAGTTGGGAGCCTCCTACCACATGCATAAGCTTGCATCATAGTGGTTGTAGCCAAAAATGTGTAGTTCAAAGCATGTAGTCTCAGATTCTCAGCCTAGTTTCCATGAAAAGCTCTAGACCACCACCCAAAACTCAGTGAGAGTTTCCAGAATCCTTTCTAACATTATAACAAAGTCATTCAATCAAACTTGAATAATTTATTTTAACCTAGCTTAGCTTGACCATGATAGTCATTTCATCAAACATATTGAGAACATGTAATCTATGGGTCATGAATGCATATTTGAACATAGGGGTTGGATATTTATTTGAGAATAATCAAGAAGGTCTAGTGCCCTCTCATAAAATCTAAAATCATGTTTTTAAGCTCATGCGATCATCAACCATTCACCAATTAATCAAACATTTCAAGAGCCATTACTAGAACTTGTTATGAAACCATGCTTATAACCAACATATAACCATAATAATAACCATGATATAACAACCATAAATTCCACATAATAACAAGTACAATTAATTATAAAACATAAGAGGAAAAAAGATTTTATTAACATATGCAAAAGCCAACCATGTTAGGGACTTCCATGTACCACCCAGCCATAGATTGAGCATAATAAAACCTTTCTTTTAGCCAATCATCCCCATGCCATATTCTAAGTATGAATGTGGGACTCACAAAAAACAACTAAGGATTATTGAATATTAAACCACCTCCACCGTGAGGACTTATTATAATACCACTAAAACAGTCAAGGGATTCTTAGGCTAAATGATCACGTACACAACCAGGATTTATCTCAATCCCTCAAAAATCAATCAAGGGATTCCTAGACCCAATGAACAACTACAAAACCAAGCTTTCCCGCAATCTTGCCAAAATTGATCAAGGGATCACTAGGCCCAAAAGAAGAACATACCCTACCAAGATTTACTGCAATCCTACCAAAATTGGTCAATAAATCACTAGGCCTTAAATAATATTAGATGCCTCTGAATATTATAACCAATACCTTCAATAATTTTCTTGTCTCCACCCTCAATATTTACTGCAATCTAGTCAAAATCGGTCCATGGATTCCTATTTCTTTGGGAATTTTCTTGAGACCACCTCACCCAGTTGCAAAACCATCTCACGATCAAAATATCAACCAAATGAAGAACCCCATCAAACCATGACTATCTAAAAATGGAAAGGCAAGACTAAAACCACTGTCACACCTGGAAAACCCATGTCAATGACAATAACAGAACTAAAATTATTCACGCATGGACCTATTTATGCCTCAAAAATCACTGCAACAACAATGGGGAATAACTACCTGGCCCGGACCTTAAAGTAGCTCCTTTTTCGTTTAGTTTGATGGCTCCGATTCGTTTAATTAGGTCCAATTACCTTCTCCCTATTGTTATTGGTTTATGACGTATCTTTCACTACCAATAGTTAAGGATATCATATCACTTCTTCTCGCTGATCAGACAAGAGAATGACCTTTAAGCTAATTTAGGCTTAGCCAAGCCACAACTAAAATTTTGCCTCTTTGAGAAGAGGACTTAAAAGAATGTAGAAATTATTCTAAATGCAAACTTAGTCTATAATGCAAGCAGAAAGAAGCTAATTTTAATCGTATCTTAATTAGGTAGATATAGATCTAACCTAACCAAGAGTAAGATATTTAAAGTATTGGGATTTAAATATTTCTTGTTTATAATGAATATCAAGTTAATGAAGTAGTTCAATTAACTGACATTATGGATGCTAAAACACATCCTATTGAGACATATTAACTAAAATAATCAGTCAACAACACTCAGGAAGAAATTCACAAAACTTTTATTGATTGTCCAATCAATAAATGCAATAATCAAACAATAATATGCAAAAATAGTTCGCAACACATTACCATTCAATAAATCAGTTTTATAAGACAGATTTTCGAGTAAATAGTTACTCAGAAATCAGAAATTAATTCATAAGAACAAACATACATAATAACAACATTGAGACAAATTATCCATATTGACAAAAGGTGCATAAACATGAAGAAAATGACACATTTCTATTATCATAAAAATGAAACCAACACTTGAAATAGTAGTATTAGAAATACCAATTTATTGCATCTATTTTTTTGACCTTGGTCTCCAACAGTCTTTTATATTACTTGAACTTCTGCTTTCAAAGCTAAAGCCACAATAGTGCAAACTTTGCCCATCATGCATAATTCAAGATACAAAAGAAAAATCCTCAATAATCCCCAGATTTGATATTTTCTCTCCTCCCCCCTACAATTTTAAATTCCTATTACAAAAGTGTTTTTAAAAGTCCAAAATTGCAGAGGAGACCACCCTATTATTCCATTCTGCAATTTGTTATTTATAATATTTGCATAAGAATCCTTGAAAAGAAAGTGTGTTGAAGATAAATCTGCCAAAAGCAATTTTATTTGCTCAGAATTCCAATCTTTAATTCCTGGAGCATTCTCATTGATTGAGATATTTTTCTCCATATCTCTTCTATTGTTTTCCTATAAGAAGAAATCAAAATAAATTAAAATGCACCAATAAAATCAAAATATCATTTCTCGCTTGTAAACCAAATCCAATCAAATACAATTAAATAAATAAATGAAAATAAAATGTAAGATTTCTATTGATACCCGGGATGGTCTAATTGGCCAAGGATATCATTGACGAATGTATTTGCATTGAGAAGAGGCTTGGACAAATGAAAATGCAGAAAATAAAACTCAGGAAATTGATTTTGTTTTAGAAATTCAAAGCTTGATCTTCTGCCTAATTTTTTACCCAATAAATGACCAAATATATTAGTGAAACCTCCTCAAAAATGTTCTCTTTGATTTTATCTTTCCAATGAGCGATCCTGGACCTCATTTGGCCAAACAAAACTCAATCTATAAGCTTCCAAAATAGATGAGTTAATTTTGACACAAATCTGCAAATTCTATTGTTGGGTTAAAAATTATAATTTTAATTAAAAATTTAATCCTAAATTTGCATTCTATTTATTTAATAATTAATTCTAATTTGATTGTTAGTCATAAAATTAACTAATTATTTAATAAACTATTATTAATCTACAACTATTATAATTAATTATTTATTTACTAATTAATATTATCCGACATAATTAATTAATTAAATTTAATATTTAATTAATTAAAATTTAATATTTAATTAATAAATATTAATCTAATATCAATTAACACTACTTACTATTTTATAACTACCTCACCCTATTTCACTTATTCCACTCCACTCACGTATCAGTGAGTTTCGACAACAATTCAAACCAAAGTTTAATATAACCCATGCCTTTTGACTTTTCTTGATCGGCATTGGGAAAGGATGCGATCGGGGGTTTATAAAGGTGTGTTCTGATTAAAACTTCCGACCTGATCTGAGGTCCCAATGCGATCGAAATTTTTTTATTATTATTTATTTGTTGTTATATATGTTTTATGTGTTAAATGCTAATTTAATTATATTTATTGTATTAATTAATTTAATATTTACTTAATATTAATTTTTAAATTTGTTTTATTTAGTTTTTTAAATTATAAGTCATTTCGATATTCTTGTTTTTGAGATCAGTGATCATTTTCAAATTGGAGTAAATTTCTAAGATCCAAATGTTTTATGATTTGGTTGTATGAGTAAAAAAATGAAAAATGTTAGTAAGAACTAACTAGGGGTTAGTATTTAAAATAAATGTATTATTGGATTAATTTATTTACAAAAAAGAGATATTGTACATTTTGCGCATTTTTGACCCAGACGACATAAATGATTAGACTTCAAAGGAGTGTCGTTTACAAACCAATTGACCAAATGAGGCGAAACAAGTGTCAATGGGAAGCTTATAAAAAATCGATCTTAACAAAGAAATAAAAACAAGAATCCAAAGAAAACGAAAAATTAACAAAAGAATAGGATAATCAATTAAATAAAATCCTAAAAGGTGTGTAGTTAAAATTTTATAGAAAGGGTCTCCATTATTTGAGGGGAACAAGTCAAAAATGGAGGGGTTGTGTTTTACCTCAACAATGGTGACACACAAGAGAAGAACCAGTTATCTCTATTTAATACGAATGAGGTTTTTCCAAAATTCAAGTAAAAATATTCAGAGAAGAGAGGATTATGTTTGAAATACTTGACTAGGTTCATTAGTTTGAATAAAAACAAGAATCATCTAATTGTAATTTTTCTCAAAATTTCTCATAAAAAAAATATTTCAAAATTTTGTATTAGTCCTTAATTAGTTGTAGAGATAAAGTAGGGGTCACTTTACAACTTAGCTTTTAAAATATACTCATTTGTCATAGGTAAAACCACTGCTGCCAATAAACATCTATAGTCTCAACAAGGTTACTTTTCAATTATCAATGATTTGGAATCCAATCTGTTTAGGAATTATTGACCTAGAGATAAATCCATTTATATATTTTTATTTTATTATTTTATTATTATTATTATTATTATTGTTCTTAAAAGCCATTGTCCTAGTTTGGTAGCCATATAGTTGACAATGCCATTCACTGGTTATAATTGGATTGAACAATATGGCTCGTGACGAAACCCATTGTCTTATAATTGTTTGCAATCATAAGCCATTACTCTGGTTTTCTTAGCAATGTTGGTAATATCATCATATGATAAGCAGACTCATGATGAGACCTCTTACTTTTTAAGTTTAAATACATTTCTAGATTATACTCTAGAAAAATAAGACTCTTTGGGATAGGGAGAATTATTGACTCCTTAAGAGTTAAGAATGATAATTTCAAAGTTAAAGATGCTTTGTTGTGAAGTGTCTTTACTTGGTTAAAAATAATTTTTCTTGACTAATAATAGAACTTTGAAAGATCTTAATAAAGTATTGAAATCTTAAAATAATTATAATTTTGATGAAAATGAAATTTCTCTAGATTTTATGATACTTTGCCAACTTCTCTTGTTTTATAGTCTCTTCCTTAAATATGTCTACCTTTATAATAAGAAAAACAAATCTTATTAACAGATTTAAGAGAAAGCTAATAGGTGATTATTAACAATTTTTCCCTATGTATGCCGACCATTGTTAGGTAACAAGAAGGCCTTTCATATAAATCATGGCGAAGTCACCAAAATTAAAACTGAAAACCATAGGAAAAGGATTCTTATGCTAAAACCAGAAAGAAATCTTCAAACAAAAATAAAAATGAAGAAATTTTAAAAGTGGAAAGTAAAATCCACGTTTTGAAAGATAAACTCAAACAAGAATGTTTATACCAATGTCTCAACAATATGAAGAGAAAATAAAATAATCATGTAATCATTCCTTCATATGTCAAGGTTTAAAAAATCATACCTTGTAGGGTTTTAAGTGTTTTAGGCTTTTTGGATAGCAGTGATGATAAAATTCAGCCACAATGAAAACTTTTTGTTTGATATCAATCTTCTTGTTTCAAAGCATCATCATAATCATTTTCTAATAAAAGGAATGCTTAAAGAAACAAACCAAAGGTTCAAAAACTTCCCGGTGTAGTTGTTTCGATGAAGATTATTGCTGCTTATTGAAATAAAACCAGGAGAGGAGTATAGGACTTCGAAAATATGATCTGGTAGAGGATTGAAAGCTTCAAATAGACAACTGCAAAACGGATTTTTTATATCGGCATAATTTAAAAACAAAAGGAAAATAATGAAATGGAAATTAATGAAAGTGGGTACATGGATCATACCATTAGATAATTGCATTTGATCTTACGTGGAAGGTATTAATTTCTCCAATATTAAGTGACTTCTTCTTTTAGTTAACATTAAAACATGAAGAAGGAAAACTAACCAAAATCCTATGACCCAAAATCATTATTTATTTATTTAAACTAAAGCAAGCAGTAAAATGTAAAAATGGAATGCTTAGTGTTCAAGAGAAAACAAATGCATCAAAAATTAGAATGAGAATTTGCAATTTGACTATTTCTCAAAATATTATAAGTTTCATATAAACTCCATGATTTTATAAATTGTCCAAAATCAAGACGAAATCCAAGATAATAAAATTTAAATATAAAGATAGAGAGGTTTTGAATTCCATATTTAATTATGGAATTATATATTTAAAATTGAAATATATGCGAAATGAAAATGATTTAAATATGTTGCAAATTGGTCATTAACTACTTTCTTACCATAGTGGTTACCCAAGCTTGCTTTTAAAATAACACATCGTTGTATCTGATGATTCGCATCAAATGTTTCTTCATCATGCTTCAAGTTTAATTTGCAGGACTTCACTTTTGTTGCTATTCCATATATTTATTAAATTTTAATGGCTTAGAGGCATGCATTAGAAGCTATCACATTGATATTGCAATCACAAATTGCAGATATAAAAACATGCAATGAGAGGATGTGCGATGAGATGGAGCGATCACATCATTGAAGAAATATTATATCGGGGATCGTGGAATATTTATATTGTGCTTTCTACATTGCACAACGCACATCGCAGATTTAGAATTGCGATGTGTGCATAAATAAAAATGCGATGAAGCGATTGCGATATCGGTGATGTGATGGATGATGTGGCTAATTGGCAATCGACGATATTAAGCACATGAGGTAACAATTCTTGATATGCCGATATGCAATGAAGAATGGACCCAATAACTTTATGATGAAAATTTAATAACATATTGGATCTGAGACATTAGCCCTTTTAAATTTATGTTCTTACCATTATTGCAATTGAGCGGACACGATATTTTTTATGAATTTGATTTTAATTTCATATCGGGTCTGGAATTATGGGGTCGTCACAATATCGGTAAAGTCGATTATTGGAGATCGACGATTCATGATAATGGAAGTATACTTCAACTGCAAACCTCCGATATGTGAAATGTGATATGGCATATGAGTGGAATAATACATCAGAGGTATTTTATGAGCAATTTGTTATTAAAATTGCTAAGAGCTACTTCCAATGAAATTTTATGATATAAATGGTTGTGATATGGATAATGTGATATCAGAATGAGTTGATTGACATAAATGAGTGGGATGAAAATATTGCAAATATTTTCACTGAAGTAACAACAATATGAAAATCAAGTTGAATCCGATGATATTGCTTGATATTTCAATTGGGTTTTCTAATGGTTCAAAGCATAGGTAAAAATGCTTAAGTTCTAATGAATCACAAAAAAATTTCCCTGAAACTGTTGCAAATTTGAAATCGGTTTCCTGCTTACTTCAAGTTTTGGAAACAAATAAAATCCTGTAAATAAAACAAAACAAAAATAAAAAATAAACTAAGGATAAGAGAAACTTATAATAAATGAGAATGAACTTGTGAGTGTGTACTTGGAAGGAAATTCTCTATAGTTTTTACCTCATGAATCTTCAAATTCTTCCTTCGATTTATCAAAATTTTGCCTTTATTCAAAATCATCTCATTATTTATTCTAAATCGGAGTGAGCAATCAGCCTAAATAAAATCTGCTTATTCAGCTTATTCATGTTCAGAAAATATAAAATTTACCAGAAATAAATATGAAAATAGTCTTCCCTTTTGAATTGAAACAATAATTTATTACCTCTACTTATTCTAAATAACTTGAGAAAATTTTGTCTTGTTATAGTGACTGTTCAATAATGCATTTCGTAAATGAATATGATGTGTATTGTAGCATCACATAATAAACTAAAGATCTGAATGGGATAAAGCCACTAATTGTGGAAGAATATCAACACAGATTTAAATGTGTGTGAGGTGCATACTCAATTAAATTCTATCAATACATTATTCGAAATAGACAAAGATGTATTCATGGGTAGAGGTATTGCTACAAGAAATTTTAAAAAGGACAAAAAGAATTAAAACTTTCTGATAGGAAGAAAATGTTTCACTGAACATGTATGAGAATGGCTGATTGGTTTGTTTTTTTTCAATTTGCAAAACTTTTGAAATAAAAATAAACAAACTAAATTAATTCCACTGTTATTCTAACCATATACATGAAATGGCTAGGTATAGTCATATTTCTAGTGTAACTATTTTCTCATTTTAATTGCTGCATGTATGTATAGTTTAACCATTAATAATAAAAATACAGATCTAATTGAACGAAGAAAATAAAATCTCTAAGTAGAATGCACAATTATTGTTAACAACTTAATTAAAATATCCTTCTCTTGGAATTTCCTTTCCAATTGAATACTAATTGGATCATAAAAATCTGGATGAGTTTTCATTAAGGATTGGGAAATGTTCAAAACAAGAGATGACATGAAAGATTGTGAAGATGAACTTTTAAATTCAAAGGCCTGGAAAAAATTGTTAGTGTTATTTATAAATGTTAAATTATTAACAATCTTCCATGAAGGAAAACTTTCCAAATATTTTTCGAATGAGTTAATGAAAAATGGATGGAAGTCTGTTAGATATAATGGAAAATTATTAATTGAATTGGATTGTTAGCCAAATTGTAAAAATACATTATCCTGTGAATACTGCCTTTGAGAAGATAGAAGCTTTTGATAAGAGATGAACATCAATTGAAATTGAAATATTAAGCTTTTGATGTTCATGGTTATAATATGAAACTTCAATTTCCAAATAGGGCAATGCATCTATTGAGTGTTTGATAGCAAAGTGCTGAATATGCCAGCTTAAAATATCAAAAATTTGAAAAATAAAATTAGAAATAAAATCTGATTTTAAACAAAAGAAGTGAGGAAACAAAAATAAAATGAAATCACTATTGTTATAGCACAATTGGATTGTTTTGAAATAATTCATTTTTCACAAGGATTGACTAGAATTATGAAATTTGAGTAATTGCCAATTCCAACTTGTGAATTAAAAAACGAATTATGATTATGAGTAGGAATGAAAGCTTGATCATGATATGAATCATAAATTGGAATATTTTCTTGAATAGTTAAATCATGAAGATAATTCGCTGCTTTAAAATAAGGATTAGTTGGAATAATTTCTTAATTGAAATGTCCATCATTCTCAGATGTTAATTGAATTTTCTCACGAGGATAGTAATCAACACCCTCAATGTCATAGTAATTATCATAAACAACTTCACAATATTCTCTAAAATTCCCTTTGATCTCGTCCAATATATCAAAACAAGGAGGAATAAAATTTTCATGTTCATTAATGGAAAAATAATAATCAATAATTGTTTCTCTATCCTGATAAAAACTTACTGGTAACTCATTTAGATCATCCTTTTTATTTTCTAAAATAGCATTAATACCAAGAGGGGAAAAATTACCATCATTAAAAATATCAGGATAAAGGGAAAAATGTGAACCTGAAACAATGTATTTAAAAATGTTTCTATTTGAGAACTCTTGTGCATTATGGTCATTGTAAATTTCAGATTGCAGATCATTCCTTTGCATACTCATGCTTTTATGAAGAAGATTGCTTTGCTTCTCTGATTTTGGCATTTGCTTCTCATGAAAAAATTCATAAATTTGTACAACAGTTTGCATGTTATTATTTACTTTGATTGCTACTTGTACTTGATAATTTGCAATCTGAATTTCCGAGTTCACTGCAGAGTAGATTTCAAATTTTCAGGGCGGCTCTTTCTTCGAAATTGCTACTGTTGTCTTCTTTCATTTGATCAAAAATATTTTCCAAGCTTTGTGAGACCAGTTCATCATAATGTATTTTCTCATCCATATTGGAATTCTCATTTATGTTAGACGGGAATGAGACAAAACTTGAATTAATTTCATATGGATTGGGAATGGGAGGAAGAGAGCAAATATATTCAAACCAATCTAGTGATTCTTCTTTTATAGGTTTATCTTTGACTTTAAATCCTAAATAGTTCAAATAAAATTGAATATTAAAATCAATAACAGACTCATTTTCAAACCTCCGTAGATATTTAATTTAATCACATACTTGTTCATAATCATAGCCATCAAATTTACAAATGAAAATTGTAACAAATTGATCCCAAGTGCGAATTGAAGCAACTAGAAGAGTTTTACACCAGTTTTTGGCTTTTGCTGCAAATGTGAGAGTAAAAATTCTACATAAAATGCCTTCATCAATTCCTTGAAAATCATAATTTGAAACCTTTTGAATAAATTCAAAGACATGATTAAAAGCAAAAAAAATTCTCTTACCATTAAACTTTGCATGAGACAAGATTCTTACCACTTCAGGTATAGTATTGGAAGATGAACGTCCATGGATACAACTCCAAATTGGAAGCTTAAGAGGAGCCATCATAATAAATAAAATGTTAAAATTGAAAAGACTCTAATAGACAACATGTTTTAGGCCCTCCTTCTAGCGCAAAAATTGTTGATGCCTCAAAAATCGCTGCAACAAAAATGGAGGATAACCACCTGGTCCGGCCCTTAAAGAAGCTCCTTTTCCGTTTGGTTTGATGGCTCCAACTGGTTTAACAAGGTCTAGTTACCTTCTCCCTATCGCTATTGGTTTATGATGTATCTTTCACTACCAATAATTAGGGATATTAGATCACTTCTTCTTGCTGATTGGACAGGAGAATGACCCTTAAGTTGATTTGGGTTGAACCAACCCACAACTAAAATTTTGTCTCTTTGAGAAGAGGACTTAAAATAATGTAGAAATTATTCTAAATGCAAATTTATTCTATAATGCAAGCAAAAAGAAACTAATGTTAATCCTATCTTAATTAGGCAGATATAGATGTAACCCAACCAAAAGTAAGATATTTATAGTGTTGTGGTTTAAATATGTCTTGTTTATAACGAATATCATGTTAATGAAGCAGTTCAATTCACTGACATTATGGATACCAAAATACATCCTATTGAGAACTATTAACTGAAGTAATCAGTTAACAACACTCACGAAGAAATTCACAAAAATGTTATTAATTGTCAAATCAGTAAATCCAATAGTTAAACAATAATACGAAGAAATAGTTCACAACACATTACAATTCAATAAATTAGTTTTATAAGACAGATTTCTAAGTAAATAGTTACTCAGAAATCAGAAATCAATTCATAAGAACAAAGATACATAATAACAACATTGAGACAAATTACCCATATTGACAAAAGTGCACAAATATGAATAAAATGACACATTCCTATTATCAGAAAAATGAAATTCATATTTGAAACAGTAGTATAAGAAATACGAATTTATTGCATCTATTTCTTTGACTCTAGTCTCTAACAGTCCTTTCCATTGCTTGAACTTCCGATTTCAAAGCTAAAGCCACAATAGTGCAAACTTTTCCCATCAAGCATAATTCAAGATACAAAAGAAAAATCCTCAATAATCCCCAGATCTGAGATTTTCCCTCCCTCCTACAATTCTAAATTCCTATTACAAAAGTGCTTTTATATGTCCACAATTGCAGAGGAGAGTAGCCTTTTATTCCATTCTACAAGCTATTATTTATAATATTTGCAAAGGAATTCTTGAGAGGAAAGTTTGTTAAAGAGAAATCTGCCTAATCCAATTTTATTTGCTCAAAATTCTAATCTTTATTTGTTGGAGCATTCTCATTGATTGAGATCCTTTTTTCATATCTCTTCTATTGTTTTCCTGCAGGAAGAAATCAAAATAAATTAAAATGCAACAATAAAATCAAAATGTCATTTATGGCATCAAAAACAAATCCAATCAAATACAATTAAATAAATAATTTAAAATAAAGTGTAAGCTTTCTATTGATGCCTAGGATGGTTTAATTGGCCAAGGATATCATTGACGAATAGATCTGCATTGAGAAGAGGCTTGGACAAATGAAAATGAAGAAAATAAAACTACGAAAATTAATTTTATTTTAGAAATTTTGAGTTTGATATTCTGCCTAATTTTTGACCCAATAGATAACCAAATCTATTAGTGAAACCTCCTCGGAAATGTTTTCCTTGATTTTATCTTTCCAATAAGCCATATTGGACCTCATTTGGCCAAGTAAAACTCAATTTATGAGCTTCCAAAAAAGATGAGTTAATTCTGAGACAAATCTGGAAACTCTGTTATTGGGCTAAAAATCAAAATTTTAATTAAAACTTTAATCTTAAATTAGAATTCTAATTATTTAATAATTAGTTCTAATTTCATTTCTAATTATAAATTAAACTAATTATTTGATACACTGTTATTAATCTAACTAACAGTTATAATTAACTATTTATAAACTAACTAATACTAATCTAAATTATTAAATTTTAATTTAATTAAATGAATTAATTTTGTATTTAAATAAATTCATATAAAATTTATTATTTAAATTAATAGATATTAAATCTAATATTCAATTAACACTATTTACTATTTTATAACTACCTTACCCTATTTCACTCCACTCACGTATGAGTGAGGTTTGAAAACAATTAAAACCAAAAACGAAAGTTTAATATAACTTATGCCTTTTGACTTTTCTCAATCACACATCGGTGTCAAGGAAGGATGCAATCGGGGGTTTATAAAGGTGTCTTCTAATTAAAACCTCTCATTTGATCCGAGGTCCCGATGCAATCGAAAGAATCTTTTTATTATTGGAGTTGTCTATAATGCGATTTTTTGGAGATTCCGGTGATGGAATCCAGCGGAAGAAATGAGGTTAAATCTTGATTTTTAGCAGTTAAAATGGTTTTTTAACTGCATATTTGGATTCAGCGCCTTGAAAAACCCCTGGGAGCCATTGATTGTGCAGAAACTAGCTATCAAACTTGGGATTCCAATGAATTGTTGTCGGATTTTGACCGGAACAATCCGCCAGAAAAGCTTTCAAAAAGTCGCGTTATAGACTACTGCTTTATTATTTATTTGTTATTATATATGTTTTATGTGTTAAATGTTAATTTAATTTAATTAATTATATTTATTATGTTAATTAATTTAATATTTAACATTAAACATTAATGGTTTGTTTTGTTTTATTTATGAATTTTAGTTTTTAAGCTATAGCCACTTTTATATTCTGGGGTTTCGAGATTAGTAATCAATTTTGGAAATTGGAGTAAATTTCTAAAATCCCGATGTTTTATGATTTGGTTGTATGAGTAAAAAAATAAAAAAATGTTAGTAAGAACTAACTAGGGGTTAATATATTATTGGATTAATTTATTTACAAAAAAAGGATATTGTACATTTTGTGCATTTTTGACCTAGACGACATAAATGATTAGAATTCAAAAGGGTGTCCTTTACAAACTAGTTGACCAAATGAGGCAAAACAAGCGTGAATGGGAAGCTTATAAAAAATTGATTTTAACAAAGCAATCAAAACAAGAATCCAAAGAAAATAAAAAATGAACAAAAGCGTAGGATAATCAACTAAACAAAAAGCCTAGAAGGTGTTTAGCCAAAATTTTATAGAAAAGGGTCCCCATTATTTGAGATGAACAAGTAAAAATGGGGGTTTTTGTTTTACCTCAATAGTACCATGTATTCACAAACCAACTAGGAAGTCACACATGCAACCTATTACCTACAAGTATTCTTATTGAAGTTTCTTGATCCAACTTTTCCTCACTTTTCCATTTCTTTACTCATCCTTCCTTTGCTTTCTTTCCTTAATGCTAGAATTTTCTAAGAATGCTTTAAGTGTGCAAGAGTATGAGAGAATAGAGAGAGATCTAAAACCAAACTGACAAAAAGGTTAAAATAACAAAAGCTACAACTTGATCCTCATAAGCCTTTTAATCATCGAGGGCTCTATTTTCTTCAATCTTAAATATTTTCCTTCAATTTCCTCCTCATGCAAATCTTATGACCTTTCACCTCCCTTTTTCTCCTATTCTCCTTTATTTTCATAAATAAAATGCTAATTATTGCCTCTTTTCATTTTCAAAACCTTTTCCAATACCTTTCCCAATTTCCCTTAGTTATAATAAACCAAATGAACACCCACTAGGATGCTTTTCCCTACATTTAGCTTGGAATACATGTCCCATGACCTTGGTCTCATTTTTCATTTATTAACCTTTATACATGAACTTTTAACCCAACATTGTTACTAACCCCTCCCCCTTAGGGGAACAACATCCTCAATGTTTTATGACACCTATGACTAGCAAGGCCATTGATAACCAAAATATGTTTACCGTGGAGCTTTATAACTTAGCTTGATGCAATTTTTACAATGAACATCTTAGTGAAAAGCAAAGCCAACATCAAAAACATGAAAACATGATAACAATACTACTTATTGGAGCTGTATAACGCAACTCATTTTGATATTTACAAAAACAACCATACCTAAATATCTACATATACCAAAAATCTTTTTCCTCAACCGACAAACAATGAAGGATACATGGCTTGCATCTGATTAGTTGTCTCCCATGTAGTTTCATTGGGCCCAAAGTTCTTTCAATACACTTTACCTTGCTTGATTCCAAAGCATGAGTTGTATCCGTTGCAAAATTCATGGAGGTTCCGACTGGAATTCTCCTTCTAGATCCACATGCAATACAAACTAATCAATCAGATGATCAACATCTTTCATATATCTTGTAAGTAATGAAACATGGAAAACATCATGGAATTTTACTGCCGAAGGCAGTGCAAGTCTGTAGCCTACTAGTCTAATCCTTTGAAGGATCTCGAAAGGCCAACAATATTGAGGTGCCAACTTAGCACATGATCTAATCCTTAAGGATCTCCTATTGGGCTTTATGCACAAGTACACATACTCCCCAACTTGAAACTCCTTAAATGTCATGTGTTGATCTTTATAACTCTTATATCTATCATATGTTGCATTTAGATTCTTCTTGATAACTTGCATTTCCTATTCCATTTCTACCAACATGTCGAGTCCTATAAGTACCATGTTCATTGGACCACCCTAGTTGATATGAGTATTATAACTCTGCCCATAAAGTCCCTAAAATCGACTTGCCCTTAGTGACTCCTAATACCCATTGTTGTAAGAAAACTCAATGAGTGGAAAATACTCCTCCCACCTCCTCTACTAATGCATAACATACATTCTTAACATGTCATACAAAATCTAGGTGGCCCTATCTATTTGTCCATCTGTCTATGAATGATAAGTTGTACCAAAGGCCAACTCTATACCTAAACTTGCAAATAAATCCTTCCAAAACATGGAAGTGAACTTAGCATCTCTGTCTGATACAATCTTCCTATGGATACCATTTAATCCCAGTATCTCCTTGAAGAAGATGTATGTTACCTGATTAAATGAATAAGTAGACTTAACTAGAATAAAATGAGCTACCTATCTCCTTGATGAAGACCTGTTTTACCTCAGTAGATGAATAAGCAGACTTAACTAGAATAAAATGAGCTACCTTAGTCAACCTATCAACCACAACCATGATGGAATCATGCTTTCTAGATGTTCTCAACAAACTTGTGATGAAATCCATAGAAATGACCTCCCATTTCCACTCCGGAATCATAATTGGTTGCAGTAAACAACATGGATGCTTACACCCAGCTTTTACTCATTGACAATCCAAACACCTTGTGATGAACTCAACTAGGTCTTTCTTCAAATTGAGACAATAGTAGAAATTATGAACTGCTCTCAATGTCTTTTGATATCCTCCAAGACATGAATATGGTTAACATGAAATTCCTTTACGATAAGCTTCTTGATTTCACTGTTGTCTTTCACATAGATCATATCCCTAAATCTCACCAAATTGTTTATTATGAGATGATAGTCCACATCCTATTCACATGTACACTTTTGTTATAACATGTGCCTAAGATCCTTATACCTACCATCCTACTTTCTTTCCTGTAATTCCCAATCTTGTAAATTTGTCCCATATGAGATCATAATTGCTATGTGATTTACTGCACTTTTATTCTAAGAGCATCTGCAACCCTATTCTCCTTACCCTTAATGTACCTGATCTTGAAACTCACTAACACTCACTGAAGTCAAAATGAGTTGGCATCTCTATATGATACAATCTTCCTAAGAATACCACACAATATCACTATCTCCCTGGTTGTTCTACTTCACTAGCTGAATAAGTAGACTCAATGGGAATAAAATGAGCTACCTTAGTTAACCTTTCAACCACAACCATGATGGAATCATGTTGTCTAAATGTTATCAACAAACTTGTGATGAAATCCACAGAAATGATCTCCCATTTCCACTCTGTAATCAAAATTAGATGTAGTAAACCACTTGGATCCTTACAATTTACTTTTACCTATTGAAAATCCAAACACCTTGTGATGAACTGAACTACCTCTTCCTTTAGATTCAGCCAATAGTAGAATTTTTTTGTTGAAAAGTGTGCAACAAGAAATGATAAATTAGAAAGTGCTAAAATAGAACTGCTAAAAATAGCACTTCTAAAAATAACAGTTTGGCCAATTGAGCATTTTGGCCACCTTGGGTGAAAGGTGAAATTGCTAAAAGTAACATCTTCTAAAAATAGCATTTATGGGTCCCTTCCTATTTATAGCAGTCCCTAGTCTATCTCTAGGAAGTAAATTCGAATTTGGTCATACCAGCAGTTTGGAATATTAATTAATTAATTTTCCATGAGTTAATTAGTTAAGGAAAATAAAACTTGAAGTCTTTGTGAGAACATGCAATCATTTCTCCACTCATTGGGGGATGTGTCCTTGATTTGCTCCACTGGTTGAGGAATTAAAAATGAGTTCTATATTGAGAGGATTAGTTGAATTAGTTTAACTTAGTCAAGTTTAGTTAGATTAATTTAACAAGTTGTTAAATTAATGAGATATAGTTTGTAGATGCTTGCATGCATGTGACAACTATTATTTTCAGATAATTGTGTATTCAGTCATGGATAACTGATGCTTGTCAGTTCTGTCAGAGACCCAGTTGAGATCAAGTGTGGGACAATGTACTATCTGTTGAATGAATATTTTTCCTATCAAGGAAGCTCATCCATGATGAGGATTTATCTCCTTCGGGTTTGTGCAGTTATTTGAGAGGTAAGTATTGTGTGTGAGGTGAGAAGCACACAGGTTGCAGCTGGAGGACCCAGGAAAAATTGTGCATAGAAATAGGAGTCTTGGAGGGCAGGGGAGAAGGTTTGTGAGAAGCTTTTGACTGTCTATGAGCAACAGAGGGATTGTACTGAGAGCTGGATAGCTTTCAAGCTCAGGCTTTGTGTAATCCAGACATATTTCCACTTATATGATAATACCGAGATGGGGTTTTAGGCTAGTGCTTTCCCCTGGTTATATCTTTTGTGTTATGTGTGTTTGATTTCTCCATATTAGTTATATGTGTTCTTATTGATGTTGCTTATTTTCGATTAAGCTTCCGCTAAATTGTTTGTAGAAGTAGAACAAGAGTTTTGCTTTAGTACATTGTATTACCAGGTTGATCTATAGGTGGGAGATTTTTAGATCGTATAAGAGCTAGTTGATTTGTAGAAAAAGTTCTACATGGTATCAAAGCTAGCTAATTTGTAGAAAAATTCTACAAAATTCTACATTCTTAACCATTTTCAATGTCTTCTAATATCCTGGATGACATAAATATGGCTTAACATGAAATCCTCTCAATATAAGCTTCTTGAGCTCACTATTTTCTGGCACATAGATCATGTCCGTAAATCTCACGAAACTACTTGTTGTGAGATGATAGTCCACATTATGTTCACCTATAACCTACTGTTGTAATATGTGCTTAAGCTCCCTATACTTGTTATCTTGTTATCCTCTCTATAAGATCCAATCCTATAAATTTTTCCCATATGAGGGCATAGATGTTATGTGATTTACGTGCACTGTTTTGCTAAGAGCATCTACAACCCTATTCTCATTACCCTTAATGTACTCGATCTCGAAGTCAAACTCACTAAGCATGGCTAATTAGCTACATTTCCTAGAATTCAGATTAGGTTGGTTGAACAAAGATCTCGACCCACTGTAATCACTCATCAATGTAAACCTCCCGCCAAGAAGATAGTGCCCCCTCATCTTCAATGCAGGAATGATCACTACCAACTCAAGATCATGTGTCACATAGTTCAACTCATTCTCATTCAGTTTCCTTGACTCGTAGCATACCACTTGTCCCTCCTGAATCGAGACTCTGCCAATTCCTCTTTTGCAAGAATATGCACACACCACAAAATCTTTATTTGGATATATAATCTTTAGAACCAGAGCATTTGTAAGCAACTACTTCAATTGTTCGAAACTAGTTGTGCACTTCTTTATCCATTCAAAATTATTTCCCTTTCATTGCAAGAATATAGTAGGATAGGCAATATATGAGAAGTTCCTAATGAACCGGCTATAGTAACTTTCTAATCCCATCAATTATCTGACCTCATCCACTTTCCTAGGTGTTCCCCACTCCATGATAGCTCTGATATTTTTCAGGTTTACGACTATACCTTCCTTTGAAACCACATGCCCCAAGTAATGAAATTATATATGAAAGAAACTACATTTACTAATCATTCCATAGAAATGATGCTCTGTTAACAATCTCAACATTATTTCTAAGTGTTCGACATGCTCTTCCTCATTCTTAGAATATATCAATATATCATCAATAAATACAATCACAAACTTGTCTAGATAAGGACACAACACACTATTCATCAAAAGCATGAAAGTAGTTAGAGCATTAGTTAGACCGAAAAGAATTACAATAAACTCATAATGCCCATACCTGGTCTGGCATAGCAGAAGAGGAGGATTCACCAGTGCCATGGAAGGTCGAATTATCTGTTGTAGTGACTGGCAAAGGTTTAGACTGATCTGATTTAGTGCTCTCTGCGCTAGATCTAGACCCCTTTGCAGCCCGTTGACGTTGCTTGTGTTTGGATCTGGACTTTCGATTCTGGAACCAATAGAAGATATTGGTCTCCCCAACGTCTTCGAATTCTTGCAGCTGAGTGGTGATTTTTTTAATTTCCTCTCCTGAAGGGTTCACCTTACCAGAATTGAATATCTCTTCCAAAATCTGGACCTGTTCAGGCTTCGGATTCCATCTCGGCTTTCAATTTGGTGTGCTGCTCTCGTCATCATGTGATAATGTCCCTGTACATTATTATACCTGTTAAAACACTGTTATATGGATAGCCCACAGATAGCATTTATAATTTGAGGTGGGCATTCATCTAAAAGTACAATTTCCACATTTAGAATAATCTATGAGGAATGCAGAACCAGGATGGGTTGGGACATAAAATAGATTTCAAAATTTCTGAGATTGTTGTGAGTAGAAATATTTAAAAAGCTTTCTCATTTATTATAGCATTTATAATTTGAGGTGGGCATTCATCTAAAAGTACAATTTCCACATTTAGAATAATCTATGAGGAATGCAGAACCAGGATGGGTTGGGACATAAAATAGATTTTAAAATTTCTGAGATTGTTGTGAGTAGAAATATTTAAAAAGCTTTCTCATTTATTATATAACAGGATTAATTGGAGAAGGTTTCTAACTAATTAATAGGATTATAATTTAAATTTCTAAATTATGAAAACTTTGAACTAACTAATGTGATTTATCATTTAAATTTTCAAATTAAAAATATTGGCCGAACTTTTTATGAATATGATAGATGCATTTAAAAAATCATGAAACCAGTTAAACAACAACACAAATAAAACAACTCCAAATCTATTTCAAACACCAAAACACCAGAAACTCATCTAAAACTATTTAAATAAATAACTCCAAATCTATTTCAAACACCAAAACACCCGAAACTCCATCTAAAACTATTTAAATAAATAGAACGAGGTGTGAATGGTCATCGTGCAGCAAAATTGGATCCATTAACAACTTGTCCCATTAATAGAATGGTTTGCTTGTCCCATTAATAGAATGGTTTGCAGAGGCTCATGTTAGTACGTCGATCTGCTTTTTCCAGGCATGACAGAGGAGCATTCTCGGTCTCGACCTCTTGTATCCTGCCATATGGATGGCTGTAAAAATTTTATACAATTTCGAGGGAAGGTTGAAGTGACAAATATTGAAGTTAAAATTTATTAATAATTTGAAAATCCGTTGTTTGGGTAGAAGACTCAACAATCAAATTCTTGGTTTTCAGGTACTATGCCCTAAAAAGTTAAAACGTACCTCTAAAAGATTAGATTAAAAAAAATCCAGTAAAAGAATAAAATTTAAATTAAAAATAATGACTTGCACCTATTCATGGTCCTTGCAGCGTTGGAAAATGTTTTATGATGGAAATTTGTTGAGGTGTATTAAAAAAATTTGACTTACACTATTCATAGTCGTTGCAGTGTTGGAAAATGTTTTACGATGCAAAATTTGTTGAGGTGTATTATTTTTGTCATAGTAAACTTTTATAACAAAAATTTTAAAAATTCATTGCTTTTTTAGAGAAGTGCTTTACTTTTTACATATTATTTAATATTTTATTTATTTATTATTTAAATAATATGTATGTAGCTTTTTGGTTCGAAAAATGATTTATCATTTATTATTTAAATAATATGTATGTAGTTTCTTGGTTTGAAAAATGATTTATTTTGTGATTTACGCGGAAGAATTTCTCTTAAACTTAATATGTATGAATTTTTTATTTTTAATACATATAAAATGTTTTATTGTAAATGTAAGTTGTGGAAGTCTTATTATCATTAAATTATTTAATTCTAAGTTTATCATAAAATATAATATAATTAGATATATTGTCAACCTTTGCATTACTTTTAAAGGATTAAATGTATTTAATTATGCTAATTCTAGTTATCTTATTAATAAATGATTATTTAGTATAGTTACTTTGTAATTATTATTTTCTTTTGTAGTTTCCAAGATTTTATAAATCTAGTTAAATTATTTTTGGAAAGTTTTCATGTATCTTAGTCAAAGTTGTTAACTAAATGTATTTTGAAAATGAACAATCAATTTCAATTTTATCTATTTCCATGTGATGAATTGGATAAAAAATGAATCTTATAAATAATAAAATAAGTTCGAACACAATTTTAAATAGAAATTTACCAATAATAATATAACGCATATGCCTTTTGAAAAATAAATGTAATGTGGATGAAGAAATTCATAATCTTTCTGCATGTAAAAAAGGACCTAGCTCTCCCATTTGCATCCTAATCTTTGGAAAGCCCAAACCCATTGGTGTTCAAATTCAAATTCTAGTATGAAAGTATTAAATGCATCAAAGTTTTGGTCAAGGCAAGTTTAAAATTTCTATATCCAATTATTATATAAATATATTTCCTAATCAAACTAAATAAATAAAACATTTTACCAAGTAAAGATCTATCACCAATATACCAACACAAAAGAGTCAGATAAAAACTCTCAAAATCATAGAGAAAATAGCCATTTGACATAGAAAAACAAGAAAAATGAGTTATATTATTTGTATGAGACAACTAACAAAACTCTTCAATTTGGTTACTCTATTTATGAGTATGGCATGACATGTGATTCTCAAACTTTAATCTTCAAGGTTCAGTGTTCAGGATTTAGGTTTAAGTGTGCACAATGCATTATTGGATGATGTGAGTGGAGACAAAGATGATTTTTTTTTAATAATTCCAAAGACCACTATTACTCACTATATGATTATCTTGGAGTCTAATCACTAAAAATACATTTTATACTTGTCTCATCTTGGTACTTTAGTATTGTACATGCCCCATTATGCAATGCTTATACTAAATTCGTTGAAATTTTTTATTTATACAATTTTGTTTGAAAATTACTAAAATATTCATTATATAAATAGGGTTGAAAGTAAATTTTCAAACTATTAACTAAATTCACTATTTTAAAAATTAAGTAAATGTAATCATAGACATGAATCCTGATGTTGTGGTATAACCCAATATGAATAGCATTCAAATCATAAAGTCAGATAAACAGAAACAAGTTTATGAAGGACCGAAAATTTGGGAGGAAAACGGGAAGACATGAGTAGGCTAAACCAGAAGCAACTCTACTAAGGACTAGAAATTTGGGAGGAAGTCATGAGTAGGCTAAACTGAACCCATAGTGTTCTCAAACCATGATTGTAGTGTCAGCTATCATCCTGCAGTAGTATACAATTCTAAAATGTTAAGTGTGAAGTCAAATTCTAGATTCTAGATTCTTTTTCACCGCCATTAGTTTCTAGATCTCCAGGATTCTAGATCTTTCTACATCGCCATTCATTTTTAGATAATTCCATATCTCCATCTAAATCACATACAAGATTCTAGATCCTCCTTCCGACTCTATAAATTTGTAATTTCTCTGGCCAAGGAAGGATCAAGCCTGTTATGTAATGCAATTTGATTTCTATTCTCCAGTGATTTTTTTTTTTATCTATTTCGTTGTTTCTAATTGAGTAATCTTGTTGTTTCTCCATTTGTCCGTCTCTATGAAATTATTCTCTACTTTTTCCATCTATGAGTATGAATCCGCTCTGTGTTATGTATTCTCTGTACTAACAATTGGTATCAGAGCTAGGGTCGAATATCTACTGTGCAAGCCGCTTAGTGCCACTGCCTTACTGTGGCAGCGTTTGTTAAAATGTTGGTTGTTACCCCTGGAGCTGTTGAAGGATCTGTCTAGGAAATAGTTCACGAACGCTAGAACTAAAAGACAGTGGCTGCAAGAAAAACAAGGTCGTGGATCTATGTTGAAACATGTTGGTGGATCTATGTTGAAACATGTTGCTCGAGTTTGAAACGTGGAGATCTATGGAGTTTGGAGTTGAAACGTGGTGTTCGTAAGTTTTTTTTCACAGCAAGCTTGCACGTATATGTCAAGTTTTTTCTCAAACCAACATATGTATATGTGAAATGTGAAAAGGTTAAAACATTATATATGTTTTTATATTTATTATGAAACATATAAATTATATGTTGGAATTTTGAAAAGTATATTTTAAAAAGGAGCAGGAATTTTGGAAAGGGTATTTTAAAAGGAGGAAGGTCATTATTACTAAATTTTAAAAAGTCATAATTAAAGTTTTATTTTTAAGTGGTGTTTTTTGTGTGAATTTGATTGAAAATGAGGACAACGGTTATAGATACGGAGGATTCTCCTCGACTCAGACTAGAATACGACTTTGGAGAAGAGCTGCGAAAAAACCACTGAGAGAATGGCAGAATCTAGGAATTGTTTCGCAGCTGTGACCCTCACCTCTGCGGCCAAGTGGCCTCGCAATGTATATAGGTTTTTGATAATTGGTAGTAGTGCCGGCTCTGGACATCTCCCCTGAGAAGTAACCCGAATTGATGATGGAAGCTGGCACTTGCTGAGGGGAGCAGACCCTTTTGGACCTGCATATGTGCATCCTGTTCAAAATAATCTCTCATTCAATGAATCAAGTGGATCAAATGCAGTAGACCCTGTCGATCTAGGAACAAGGTTTGGTAAATCGGTTGGTAGTGGCTTAGTTGTTTCAACCTTCCCTACTGACCTTTGACAAACTGACCCTGTCATATGCATGTACCGGACAACAGCCGTTAAGAAGAAACACTAAGAGATCAATGCAGACCCACGTCTCAAAACCTATGCGGCGGCTATGTGGCACGAGAGAACCCTGAACGCTAATGAAGACAAAGCATGTATTTTATAAGGTATTGTTACTATGGTAAGGGAAATTTCGTTTCTTCCTTCCTACATACCCAATCTTGCCCAAGATGCATTTGCAGGGTCAATGCATAGAACTGGATCGGGCATCCCATCCACGAAAGGAAGTCAGTTGCTTAGATTTGCCATTGAACCACTAGATCAGATGCCTAGAAGAACAGGAAGCCTTAGGAAAACTGAGATATGTGGGCATGCAACCATCAGGCAGCAATCTAAGATGGGCACAAATCCCAGAGAAACGGACTTCACACAACTCCTTTTAAAAGCACTGGAAGGTAGGAGTTATTGAATAAGATTATGGAGGGGCAATAGTATCCTGGAACTATGGAACAAAATACAAATCCTTCTCAGCATCCTAGAACAAGGGAAAAATCTGATCTACAAGGGGCACAGTCTACACGACCACTACACCCTCCAGGAATACAATATAACCATAGATTCAACAATCATCATAAACCTCCGTCTCAGAGGAGGATGCTCTCGATCTAGTTCAAATAATACAGGCTCCTTCAAGGATGTGGTGAAAGGTAAAGGAGAAAACATTCAACCCAAACTAGCACCAGCACTAAAGCTACCAGGTCCCTATATTGTGGAACAAAAACTGGAATCTCCAACAATCCAAGTAACCTCGCTGGAGGTAACTAATCTACACATTGATCTACCCACACATGTTGTTATCTATAGATTTAATGGGTTCTAGCAAAAATCAGATGCACTTCATCACTGGATCCTCTCAACATGGTCACCTCACAGTGAAATTCACCTATGCTCAAAAGGTTTTTTCATAGTTAGTTTTACAACAGAACAAGAATGTGACAATATTATCAATCAGGATCCTTGGTTTTGGGGCAAGGATGGCCTCTTCACCACCCCCTAGTTTCCTGAATTTGATGCAAATACTATGAGAGTATCAACAATGCTAGTTTCGGTGAGGTTACATAACCTCCCTCTCCACTTCTGGCACCACCAAGTTTTAATAGCCATTGGAAATTCTTTGGGGATATTCCTAAAAATAGATGGAGAAAGAGTTAACCAAGGAATATTCACCTATGCTAGAATATGTGTAGAAGTGGATCTGAGTCAGGGGCTACATGATCACATTACCTTGAACTACAATAATATACAGAGGATACAATCACTTGATTATGAAAATATAGCATTCAGGTGCCTAAGATGCATGCAAATAGGGCATCTTCAAAACACCTGCCCAGTGGCCAGGAAGGACCCCAAAGTGAATAAAAAACAACAAAAAAAGCTGAAAGGATGGCAGCACACTGATTGGAGGGAAAAAGAGGAAATGCAGATAGAACCTACAGGGAACCAATTCGAACCTGGCATACAAATGGAACATGAATATACACATGAAGGAAATGCCCTAGATACATAATTGGGGCTTGACAATATGAAACAACAACAAGAAATACAGTTGGAAGTAAGAGGCATCACACGAACTCATGGATCTGAACGCTCAGAATCTAACAAGGAACAACTAATAAATACAATGGAAAATCAGATGGCTATAACTACACCCACCTCCAACTCGGATGGTTGGCGAAGGGTGGAGAAAAAGAAGGGTCGGAAAGTATAGGCCAACAAACATTTATTTTTTATTATTTCTTTATATTTTGTAATCTCTGTTCGCCTGCAAATACAGGGGCAGTCAACTGCATATGCTTAAGTGTCTACAAAATGTAATTTTTTCATATGAATAAAATTACGACTTTTTCTACGGGAAAAAAACAGTTATAGATATGGAGAAGTTGAGCGGGGCTATTTTTTCCCTATGGAAATCAAACATGGAGGATATACTGATTTTAAAGGATTAGTATTTGACGATTGAGGGCAAAAAAAAGAAACCCTCATCGTTGACAAATGAAGAGTGGAATAAGCTAGATAGAAAGGCGATTACAAAAATCTACCAATATTTAGTAAAGAATGTTTATTTCAATGTGTCTAGAGAAATGACAATAGAAGGATTATGCAAAGAGCTCCATGATCTATATGAGAAGAACACGACATCAAACAAAGTGTTCTTTATGAAGAAGCTTTATAATCTCAAAATGAAGGAGGGTGCTTCAGTTGCTGAGCACTTGAATGCATTTAGTATTATTACTAATCAATGTGCCTCTATTAAAATCATTTTAGATGATGAAATTAGAGCTATTTTGCTAATGTGTTCTATGTGAGACAGTTGGGAAAATTTAATTGTAGCTATGAGCACTTCAACAACTACAGGGACCCTAAAGTTTGATGATGTCAGTAGTAGTTTAATGAATGAGGAGGTACAACACAAGTCAATTCAGAAAAGTAGGGAGGAGAGGCTCTAGCTCTAGTTGATTGTGGTAGGAGAATGGATCGATGCCGGCAAGGGTGATCAGGAGCGAGAGGCCGATCAAAATAAAGGAAAGACAGAATCATCTGCTTTCATTGTGGCAAACTTGGGCACATGAAGAAAGAATTTTGATTCTAGAAGAAAGGACAAAAGGATCAGAGACCATCTAGTACAAATCACAAGTCATTCAGCACAAATGAAGGTGAGACTACTGTTGTAGCCACAGATGGTGATGTGTTGTTTAATGTTTCAGTAGAGGATGCATGTGTATATACATCTAAAAGTGGCTTTGATTGGATCCTTGACTCTGGGGCATCTCACCATGTAACCTGATGCAAAGATAGTTTTGTTTCATATAATCCTGGTGATTATGGTAGAGTGCATTTGGGGAATAATCATTTTTGCAGTATTGTTGGAGTGGGAGATGTCTAGATCAAGATGAAAGATGGACAGTATATATTGTTGAAACAGGTAAGACATGAACCAGAAATGCACATGAGTTTAATCTCTATGGGACGACTCGATGATGAAGGTGATTCGACAAACTTTGGAAAAGGAGTCTAGAAAATTAGCAAAGGTGCATTGGTCGTGGCCAAAGGATCCAAGAGATGAACATTATACACATTGAAGACATTGATAGGAAAATCAGATTTGGTTGTTGTCACAAAAGAAGGAAATTTAGTAGATCTGTGGCACAAGCATTTGGGTCACATGAGTGAGAAGAGCTTAAAAATCCTTGTTGGTAAAAAATTATTGCCAGATTTGAAATCCTACAATATTGACCTTTGTGAGAATTGTATATATGGTAAACAAAGAAGGGTTTCATTCCTTAGAGGTGGCCATGACAGAAAGAAAAATGGGTTAGAATTGGTACACTCAGATGTGTTTGGGCCTGTTAACATCAAATCATTAGGAGGAGCATCATATTTTGTAACATTTATAGATGATGCATCCAGGAAGGTTTGGGCATATCCTATGAAAAATAAAAGTGAAGTGTTTGGAATATTTCAAAAATTCCATGTTGTTGTTGAAAGAGAGACTACCAAATTGTTGAAGTGTTTAAGAACAGATAATGGTGGAGAATATTGCTCAAATTCATTTAAGGAACATTGTAACAGGTTTGGCATAAAGCATGAGAAGTCTGTGTCTGGTACTCCTCAACAGAATGGTGTTGCAGAAATGATGAATCACACCATTATGGAAAAGATGCGAAGTACGTTGTCCAATTCCGGTTTGGAGAATAATTTTGGGTTGAAGCAGTCAAGACCACTTGCTACCTCAATAATAGATCTCCAACTACAGCCTTGAATGGCAGTATCCCTGAAGAAGTTTGGACTGGTAAGAATTTGAATTATTCTCACTTGAAAATCTTTGGATGTGAAGCATTCACACATATTCCCAAAGAAAATAGAACTAAGCTAGATGATAAATCTATGAAATGCATTTTTTTGGGATATGCAAATGAAGATTTTGGTTATCGTTTATGGGATCTAGTCATACATAAATTATTAGAAGTAGGGATGTTATATTTAATCAGTCATAAATGTTCAAGATGACTGTAGGAGAGTTGGAGGTCAAGAAGGTTATTGACAGGTTTGAAGAGCAGCAGGAAAACATACCACCAATACAAGAAAATGAACAACAAATTTAGGAGCATGAAGAACAACAAGTAAACAATGATGAACAATAAGAAGGAGTCTTGCAGGAACCTTTACAATAGATTCCACCTAATAATGGACCACCACAGTTGGTTTGCAGATCTTCTAGGCCTCGTAAGCCTTCACAAAGGTATCCTCCTTCAAACTATATTTTGTTGACTAATGAAGGTGAACCTAATTGTTTTCAAGAAGCTTGTAAAGTTGAGCACAATAAAGAATGGAAGAAAGCAATGGGAGAAAAAATGAACTCTTTGCACGAAAATAAAACTTGGGAGTTGGTAAACCTCCCAAAAGGTAGAAAGGATCAAAAAACAAATGGGTGTACAAGATTAAGCATGAAAGTGACGAAAATAATGAGAGGTATAAAGCAAGGTTGGTGATGAAAAGTTTTGCCCAAAAAGAAGGTATTGACTTCATTGAATTTTTCTCACCTATGGTTAAATTGTCATCCATTAAAGTCATTCTTGGTCTAGTTGTTGCTTTAGACCTAGAATGTGAACAGTTAGATGTAAAAACTGCATTCCTTCATAATGAATTGGAGGAAGAAATTTATATGGAGTAGCAAGAAGGCTTCATAGAAAAAGGTAAAGAAGGTCTTGTTTGTAGGTTGAAGAAGAGTCGTTATGGGTTGAAATAGGCACCTTGACAATGGTACAAGAAATTTGATTCATTCATGTTGGAACATGGTTTTCAAAGGTTGGAAGGTGACCATTGTGTCTATATCAAGAGGTATGATCAAGGAAAGTATATCATATTATTGTTATATGTGGATGACATGTTGATTGTTGGGCATGATAAGAATAATATCAATAGGTTGAAGAATGATTTGGGTAGAAAATTTGCAATGAAGGATTTCGGACCAGCACAATAGATATTGGGCATGCGGATTACTTGTGACAGGAAAAACAAAAGGTTGTGGCTATCACAAGAAAAATATATCAAGAAGGTGCTTGACAGGTTTAATATGAAGGATGCCAAACCAGTTGGTACATCCCTTGCAACCCACTTCAAGCTAAGTGTTGAATTATGTCCTAGTGATGACAAGGAGAAAGAAGAGATGAGCAAGGTTCCTTATGCTTTAGTAGTTGATAGTTTGATGTATGCCATGGTATGCACACGACCAAACATTTCATATTCAGTGGGAGTAGTGAGTAGGTTCCTTGCTAATCCAGGCAAACAACATTGACAAGTAGTAAAATGGATTTCGAGGTATCTCAAGGGCACTAGTCATTATTGTTTATGTTTTGGTCATGATGAGACTGTGCTTGAAGGATTTAGAGATGCGGATATGGCTGGAGCTATGGACACCAGAAAGTCCACTATAGGTTATTTGTATACATTTGCAGGTGTAGCAGTATTTTGGTGTCAAGGCTATAAAGAATAGTAGCCCTCTCTACAACAGAAGCAGAGTACATAGCTGCAACAGAAGTTTGTAAAGAGATGTTGTGGATGCAATGATTCCTAGGAGAGATAGGAATAAAGAAGGACATGTATGTGTTATATTGTGATAGTTAGAGTGCCATTCACTTGGCAAAAAAGTCAGCATTTCATTCAAAAAGCAAGCACATTGACTTAAGTTACCATTGGATCCGGCATGTGTTGGAGGAAGAATAGTTATCATTGGAAAAGATCCATACATATAGGAACCCCATTAATATGCTCAGTAAGATTCTACCATGAAATAAACATGAGTTATGTAGAGGCATGGTAGGACTTGTTGTGACTTGATCACTCTTATTTGGCTTCAAGTGGGAGAATGTTAAGCGTGAAGCCAAATTCATGATTCTAGATTCTTATTCACCGCCATTAGATAATTCCACATCTCCATTGAATCACATACAGGATCCTACATCCTTCTTCATACTCTACAAATTTGTAATTTCTCTGGGAAAGGAACGCAAGCCAAGGCTCAACCATGTTATGTAATGCAAATTGATTTATATTCTCAAGTGATTGTTTTATCTACTCCGCTATTTCTAATGGAGTAATCTTGTTGTTTCTCCATTTCTGTGTCTCTCTGAAATTATTCTCTGATTTTGCCATCTAAGTCTCTAAGTGTGAATCCGCTATATATTATGTATGCTTTATACTAACATAAAAATCAATAATAGGAAATCCCTTTCCGAGTCATCTTTGGAAAGCCCTCCACCTCTCCATTACCATTTGCTTGATCTATTTGTAAGAATTGTCATACTTTCTCTCATTATTTTATTTCTTATGATCTATAAGATTGTCTGTGTCTTCTGTGAGGACGGATATATTTCATAAATTTAAAGTATGAAATAAGTGACATAAACCACATTTCAAGGCTTTATGTTGAACGAAATAGTAACTAAGTTGATCATATTAAGTTACTATTATGCTTATGTCCAACAAGTCTAAAAAATCCCTCAAATACTGACTGTATTGTATAGTACAGAATGCACATAATTCTAATATTAATAGATAAACATTCTGAATAGGCTTGTGAGTCAATTGACTATTTAACCAACCAACATTGTTCTTAGTTTCTATTCCATCCAAGAATGCACAATGTTTCAAACTAAATTGGAAGAAAAAGTTAAAAATAGCTTTAGATGCAAGCCAATTTCTGATGATACTTCAATGCACATGAGGTTTTCTGATCCAAACGTCGATACAAGTACAATGTCATATTTGAAGGATTTGAACACATTTATGCGGGCTGCACTCCAAAAATAATTCACAAGGCTGTCCAGGTTGCCAATATTTTTCCACACAGCAATTTGAAAGGAATATGGGGAAATTTCGGTCTTTTAACGGATCACAATGGATTGGGAGGCTAGTGTGGTGCAAGGACTACACGATACTTTGATCGAGCATAGACCACATACATTCAACACTCTTTTTCTATTGGTCACATTGGACAATTGGATTGTGTGGGTTTTGTAATGGTTTGATATGGGGGTTGATTATGCTCTACACGAGTAAACCACCACATATGGTTTTTTTTATTGATTAAGTTGAATAATTAGATTCGCTTCATGTACTTTCTTGATATGAGATCGATTTTTCTCACTACCATTATAACTCTAAGTTCAGCAGACACACTCTTTATATGTTCAACAGAGGCCGTAAGTTTTGGGCAATACAATTTTGAATCTCGACATATAACATTTCTTTTTCAGAGCACTTGCTAATTGAGATGCCACCAAGGTCAGAATAAATAAATTAATTATAAAAGGAGAAAAAGTTGTTTAGCAGCAGCAGCCTAGCTAACACCTCTACCTAATTTGACCTCCATAAAGAGGAGTCGCCTCAGGAAAAAGAGCAGCGGAAAGCCAAACATGGGAGTAGGTAAAGGTAGTTTTTTAAAACTGAGGTCCTAGTTTGACTATCTTTTATTTTTTATTGTGTATGATTTTCCAGGTTTGATTATTGGCTTGAGGACCTGTAACTTACAGTTTAATTTGTTAAAGTTACTGGGATTTTATAGAGTATAAATCATATTAATCTTTAACTGACTATATTTTTTAGCATATCTTCTCACCTAGCACACCGCACAACCACCCACTAAAATTTGATACTTGATAACCTTTGCTAACAAAATCTATCCTCAACAAATTGTGCTAATAAAACTTTACATATCTTCTTTTTAATTATTTAATTTAATACTCTCAATATTCAAACTACATATACCTACGGAAATCAATTTATCATAACCATTAGCCCATAAAAACTATAACAAAATTGCTAAGCAGGGTTTACTGACCTTCTTGAGGTGTCCTCTGTCTGGAAGAATTTGAGGGGTTTCGAATGAACTTTCCCACCCAACTTTTATTCGAACTCATTTTGAACACAGTAAGAGGAAAGATAGCTGCCCACAAAATGTCGAAATTAATCGCAAGGACACAAGGCAATACAAGGCAATACTTCAAATTTGCTGTAAATCGATTTCAAATGCCAAAATGAGGTGGGCGTTCCTCTCATACAAGTTGTACAATAATACAAATAAGATTACTGCAAATAATATAAATAAGATTACTTATTCTAAATATCAAATTATATAATAACACAAATAAGACTACTGCAAATAAATTCCAAATACTAAAACTGAACCAAAATTACTCCAAAAGCCCAAGAGAAGCAGAATAGTCCCCAAATAGATTACAATTACCCTGCAAATAAATTCCAAATACCAAAACTGCGCCAGAATTACTCCAAAAGGCGAAGAGAAGCCGAAGAGTCCCCAATTAGGTTACAATTACGCTCCTTGGCTTTTAAAGGACAACTCAAAACTGAACATAACGTTGTGGCGTAACTGTAACTGCGGCGAGCAATAGGTTTTTCTAGATTCTTCATTCATGAATTTTACACACGCGTGTCAATGTTGGAGTCCTATTTTTTGACGTGGCCGGATCCATATGGCATTTAATGCCTGAATTTGGTTTCTTTTCAAGACAAATTACAGCGAAGCCGCCCACGTGGCAACAGATTACTTTACCGTAATCAAAAAATGTGTAGAACATGGCCTTTGAGGTCGACCGGAGAATTGCTAACCATTATTATTGCGTAGTATAATTATAATTATTAGATGTCTTTGGGTTGGAATTTGCAGATGCAAATTTTGTTATAATCGTGAATTTTAACTATCTAAAATATATTTTTAATGTATTAATGGATCCGTGTTTTGAAAAAATACATTTAAACTCTAGTCAAATTTTAGTCACCCGGTTGCGTCACCTAAAAGGACACTATTCAATGCTTACTTCCAATACTGCAATCTATTCAAATTTCCGAAGTGAATTGACACGTTATTATTCTTCAATTTCACTCTGATTCCGTAACGTCACATGACTCTATGCCGTGCATCTGTTACATGATCACTCATGCACAAAAATGCACAAAAATGCTTTGGTAATGGAATAGAATAAAGTTGAGCTAGCATATCCGCACCTTGCTTAGAAACTTACAAACATGGGTGGAGTAATGACAATTTTACTCATTTGATAAATCAAGAGAATAGAAACTTCCGGCCAGCCTCCTAAATATTCACTATAAGGTTTTTGAATAGAAAGGAATACACAATATTTGGCATACAATCTTTATAGTAAATTGCTACTGGTATTGCTATTGGTATGACTTGTAAATAATAAACAATATTTATCATATTTTTAAAATAAGGCAACTTAATTAGCTATTTCAAATATATACCACGGACATCCATTCACGAATACTCATTCAATCTAGTAATAAAAGAACCAGCATCACCAAAGGCCAAAGAGTATCAATAGGGCTGATCAAAACGCATGCAACGAATAGAGCGTTGAATAGATGGTTGCAAGAGCGTCACAAAATAAACGAGTCATTATTAGTCATTAAGGGATAAATTACTAGATGTCAAGAATATAGTGTCCCCCACCTGAATCCAAAGTTCACATTGGAAATGGTTTATTGGAATCTCCAAAAGATTGCCACAAGACAAATGATATAGTGATATTTGAAAAAAAGAATGAGACCTCTTAGAACCATATGTGACCATACATGAAAAAAGAAAAATGAGGAGTTATTTGCACTAAATAAGGGATAATCCTAATTAAATGGATAGGTTCTTTATATGGCAAAGGAATATGTAGGATTGAAACCAAATCTTATAGATAGCCCCAAAAAATGGCTTAGACCCTAGAGACTTATCTCTAGAGGAGTTAAAGGAGGGAGATATACAAGAACAAAGTTAAGAAATATTTCTTAAATTAAATTTTTATGAATGAATTGGCAAGTGGATGGAGAAACTATTGAAGATCTTCTTGCAACGCCAAATGTACCTATCATTGTAGGCATAGAGGCATGAACACTAGTTTTAAGTAAACTAAGAAAATGCAATAGTGTAATGCAATATATTAAACTTGAGTTGGCCTATCCGCACCTTACTTAGGAACTTACAAATATTGGTGGAGTGATGACGACTTTACTCATTTCTATCTAGAGAATAGAAACTTCCAGCCTTCTAAATATTTGCTATAAGGTGTTTGAATAGAAAGGAATACATAATATTTGGCATGCAATCCTTATTGTACATTGCTACTCATACGATTTGTAAATAATAAACAATACTTTATTATATCTTTTAAATAAGTAAGGCAACATAACTAGTTGTTTCAAATGTATACAAGGGACATTCATTGATGAATACTCACTCAATCTAGTAACGAGAGAATTAGCACCACCGAAGGTGAAAGGATTATCAATAGGGCTTATCAAAAGGCATGTAACGAATAGAGGGTTTCAAGAGCCTCTCAGAAATAAATGAGTCATTATTAGTCATCAACGGATAAATTACTAGATGTCAAGAATATAGTGTCCCCCCACCTAAATCCAAAGTTGACTTGTAAATAATGAACAATACTTTATGATCTCTTTTAACTAAGTAAGGCAACTTAACTAGTTGTCTCAAATATATGCAAGGGACATCCATTCATGAATACTCACTCAATCTAGTAACAAAAGAACTAGCACCACCAAAGACCAAAGGAGTATCAATAGGGCTTCTCAAAACGCATGCAATGAATAGAGGATTACAGGAGCCTCTCAAAAATAAATGAGTTACTATTATTCATCAACATATAAATTACTAGATGTCAAGAATATAGTGTCCCCACACCTAAATCCAAAGTTGACTATGTAAATGGTTTATTCGAATTTGCAAAAGATTGTCACAAGACAAATGATGTAATGATATTTGAAAAAAAGAATGAGACCTCGTAGAACCATATTTGGCAATACATGAAAGAAGATAAATGAGGAGTTGTTTCCACTAAATAAGAGATAATCCTAATTAAATGTAGAGGTTCTCTATATGGTAAAGGAATATGTAGGATTGAAACCAAATCTTATAGATATGCCAAAAAACTGGCATAGACCCTAGAGTAAAGTCTCTAAAGTGAGTTAAAGGAGGGAGATATACAAGAGAAAAGCTGAGAAATATTTCTTAAATTAAATTTTTGTGAATGAATTGGGAAGTGGAGGGAGAAAATATTGAAGACCTTTTTGCAACAGCAAATGTAGCTATCATTCTAGGCACAGAGGCATGAACACTACTTTTAAGTAAATTGAGAAAATGCAATACTGTAATGCAATATATTAAAGTTGAGCTCACCTATCCACACCTTGCTTAGGAACTTACAAATATTGGTGGAGTGATAACGATTTTACTCATTTCTGTCAAGAGAATAGAAACTTTCGGCCAACCTTCTAAATATTCACTATAAGGTGTTTGAATACAAAGGAGTACATAATATTTGGCATGCAATCCTTATCATACATTGCTACTGATATGACTTGTAAATAATAAACAATACTTTATGATCTCTTTTAAATAAGTAAGCCAACTTAACTAGTTGTTTCAAATATGTACAAGCGAGATCCATTCACGAATACTCACTCAATCTAGTAACAAGAGAACTACCACCACAAAAGGCCAAAAGATATCAATAGGGCTTATCAAAAGGCATGCAACGAATAGAGGGTTGCACGAGCCTCTCAAAAATAAATGAGTCATTATTAGTCATCAATGAATAAATTACTAGATATCAAGAATATAGTGTCCCCACACCTAAATCCAAAGTTTACGATGGAAATGGTTTATTAGAATCTACAAAAGATTGTCACAAGATAAATGATGGAGTGATATTTGAAAAATGAATGAGACCTCGTAGAACCATATGTGGTAATACATGAAAAAAGAAAAATGAGGAGTTTTTTCCACTAAATAAGAGATAATCCTAATTAAATGGAGAGGTTCTCTATATTGCAAAGGAATATGTAGGATTGAAACCAAATCTTATAGATAGGCCAAAAAATTGGCGTATACCCTAGAGTAAAGTCTCTAGAGTGGGTTAAGGAAAGGAGATATACAAGAACAAAGCTAATAAATATTTCTTAAATTAAATTGTTATGAATGAATTGGGAAGTAGAAGGAGAAACTATGGAAGACCTCCTTACAACACCAAATGTAGCTATCATTCTAGGCATAGAGGCATGAACACTAGTTTCAAGGAAATTGAGAAAATGATATGCCATGTTTGAGGCCAATAGAAACTACACTCGATGAGCATGATGAATGGAACATAGAGAAATGGTCTACCTAAGGAACTAAATGGTAAAGTAGAAAGTGTGTAGAAGTCCAAAACTAAAATGAAAAAAATGAGGTTGAGGTGGTCATTCATTTTAGTAGAACTTGATAGCTATGCAGAAAGGTATTGTAGAAAAGTAGAATGCTAATGGGAAAGTTACATATAAAAGTTGAAGTTGTAGTTGTGTGAAATAAAGGGTGTGAAGTACCATTGGTGACTTCTAAAATAATGAGAGGGAGAGACATGATTGTATTTTAGTTCACTTTGGGAGTCTAATGGTTTTCTTGTTTGAATAAAAAAAAATTCTTGAGTGTTTGTCACCTACTATAAATGATGCTTCAACATATGGAATAGTGTTAGGGTTTCTTGATTAGGGGTCCATCATTGTAATAGATGAAAAGGGGGACAAAGGATCCAATATAAACATAATGGAAAAGGGATAAAGGATCCAATATAAAGAAAATCTAGTGAGGTGGGTAGTAGTGTAACATATAAGTGGCCACATGGACATGGTTGAGAATAGTAGAGATGGGACAATACCTTACAAGTGGGAAGGGATTATATATTATGATCAAATTCTTTGAGTTATGTAATAAAAAATATTGCTAATTGATTATCAATATCCATGTCATATTACTTACATTATGATGTTTTTTCCTTACAACACCACAAAGAACTTTATATATCACAATCTGAGGGAGATATATGACTCGATTCATGTTCAATATGGATTTGACATGTGACATAAAAACCAAATATTAATAACAAGAAAATATTTTAATCTTCATCTTCATTGAAATAGTTATTTCCCTTTCCAAGGAATATTGTCTATAAATTTGATTTATGATGAACAAAAGTTACATTAGCATATTCCTAAGGGAATTCCTATGGTCAATTACCTGAGCGAAAAAAAAAAATGGCTACTAGAGATATAAAATATATTGCTTTTTTTTTCATCTTTCCTTCCCAATAAGAAAACAAAGAAAAATATGTTTCTAGAAATTGTCTCTAAATTGTGCATAGATGGTGTCTCAAAATTCTTGAACCAAAATAATAATTGTGTGATTTACCATAATAAAAATTTAAAAAAGAAGTACACCTACAATATCATCATCAAGTAGACAGATACTTGAGAATGATGACGAAATAGAATCTTTATTTATCTCCAAGGGTCAAGAAAATTTGTAAGTGTTGGCCCTCCTTCTCTTCAATGACCTTCCATGTTCCTCTATCCAAGACCATAGTAGCTTTAGAGAGTTTGCCCATGAGTGTGTTCCATTTCCAATAGATGTGATCAAAGGTGATCTGGGAAAACATAGGAATCTTTTATAAGATATTTTCATAAAGAGGCATAAGTGTGAAATTTCTCAAATGGGCATATCTAATGACCCAATTTATAACCAACTATGATTCCCCATATAAATGAAGAGAATGTATTCACAAATGGATGGAACATTGAATACTGAGATAAAGAAGAAAGAGCTTAGCGAAATTATTTATGACATGTCCATTATTTGTAGATAAAGGGAAAGAGTGTGAATTGTGTAGGTAGATGATGCCTCCTACCCTTGCTAAGGAGGGATTGGTTTGAATAGAGCCATCAAAGAAATCCCATGGAAAATATTGTTTAATAACTATATACAAAGATGAAACAGAAGAATCACATTTATGTTTGGATGTCAGAGAGTTTTGCAAAGCTAGATTGTGTAAATCTATTCTGTGGAAGAAGGAACATTGGTTTTCAAAAACTACTTTGTTCTTCTCACACCATATGACCCATGCCACCAACAATGGGATATCCTTGTGAAGGGAATTTTGTTTAGTAGATATTCGGTTTTTGAAATGATCTTCAATGGTTAATCCTTGAAAGATGTATAAGCACCATTCTAGATTCTTTATTTATTTCCATGTCATCTAAGTGAAAGGACACATTATGAATAGATGGGAGACTATTTCAGATGTTGAAAGATCTAGGGGACATTTATATGGTCCCAATAATGATTTTTTTTGGACTATATTCCATGTTGGAGCCTCATTTCTTCTAAAAACCCCTCCCACATTTACCCACTTTCACCGGACTGCAAAGGCAAACATGAGATAAAGAGCTACTATGACCCAGCCTAACCTCCTATGTCCCACTAAGGAAGTGGGGTTGACACGTCACAACCAAATGACATCCCAGCACATCCTGCTGGGTCTACAACTCACTCAAAGGTTGAGAAACCACCCCAAGTAGCCAAATCCTAAGTTGGACCATGTTTTCCTTGCCCTGATCCCTCAACCACTCCCACAACAAGGCACACATGTAGTTGGGAGCCTCTTGCCACATGCATAAGCTTGCATCATAGTGGTTGCAGCCCAAAATGTCTAGTTCAAAGCATGTAGTCTCAGATTCTCAACCTAATTTCCATGAAAAACTCTAGACCACTGCCCAAAACTCAATCAGAGTTTCCAAAATCCTTTCTAACATCATAACAAAGTCATCCTATCAAACTTGAATAATTTTTTTTTACCTAGCCTAGCTTGACCATGATAGTCATTTCATCAAACATATTGAGAACATGTAATCTATAGGTCATGAATGCATATTTGAACATAGGGTTGGATATTTATTTGAGAATAATCAAGAAGGTCTAGTGCCCTCTCATAAAATCTACAATTACATTTTTAAGCTCATGCGATCATCAACCATTCATCAATTAATCAAACATTTCAAGAGCCATTACTAGAAGTTGTTATGAAACAATGCTTATAACCAGCATATAACCATAATTATAACCATGATATAACAACCATAAATTCCACATAATAAAAAGTACAATTAATCATAAAACATAAGAGGAATAAATATTTTATTAACATATGCAAAAGCCAACCATGTCACGGACTTCCACGTACCACCCAACCATAGATTGAGCATAATAAAACCTTTCTTTCAGCCAATCATCCCCATTCCATATTCTAAGTATGAATGTGGGACTCACAAAAAAACAACTAAGGGTTCTTGAATATTAAACCACCAACACCCTCAGGATTTATTATAATCCCACTAAAACGGTCAAGGGATTCTTAGGCTAAACGATCACATACAAAACTAGGATTTATCTCAATCCCTCCAAAACCAATCAAGGGATTCCTAGACCCAATGAACACCTACAAAACCAAGCTTTCAACAATCCTGCCAAAATTGGTCAAGGGATCACTAGGCCTAAAAGAAGAACATACCCTACCAAGGTTTACCGCAATCCTACCAAAATTGGTCAATCAATCACTAGGCCTTAAATATGATTAGAAGCCTCCGAATATTATAACCAATACCTTCAACAATTTTCTCGTCTCCACCCTCAAGATTTACTGCAATCCAGTTAACATCGGTCCATGGATTCCTAGGTCTTTGGGAATTTTCCTCAGACCACCTCACCTAGTTGTAAAACCATCTGACAATCAAAATCGCAACCAAATGAAGAACCCCATCAAACTATGACTATCTGAAAATGGCAAGGCAAGGCTAAAACCACTATCACACCTGAAAACCGATGTCAATGACAACAAGAGAAATAAATATATTCACACATGTACCGCTTTATACCTCAAAAATCACTGCAACAACAATGGGGAATAACTACCCGGTCCGGACCTTAAAGCAGCTCCTTTTTCATTGAGTTTGATGGCCCCGACTAGTTTAATTAGGTCAAGTTACCTTCTCCCTCTCGTATTGGTTTATGATGTATCTTTCACTACCAATAGTTAAGGATATCATATCCCTTCTTCTTGCTGATCATATAAGAGAATGACCCTTAAGCTGATTTAGGCTTAGCCAAGCCACAACTAAAATTTTGCTTCTTTGAGAAGAGGACTTAAAAGAATGTAGAAATTATTCTAAATGAAAAGTTATTCTATAATGCAAGTAGAAAGAAACTAATTTTAATCTTATCTTAATTAGGAAGATAAGATCTAACCCAACCAAGAGCAAGATATTTAAAGTATTGGGATTTAAATATGTCTTGTTTATAATGAATATCAATTTAATGAAGTAGTTAAATTAACTGACATTATGGATGCCAAAACACATCCTATTGAGACCTATTAACAGAAATAATTAGTCAACAACACTCAGGAAGAAATTCACAAAAATGTTATTGATTGTCAACACCATTGGTGGGCTTACCTATCTTCTTGCTAAGTTCCTTGCCTTCAAACTTAAGCCTTTAGTTGGCCGTATGGAGTCCTTCGTCATAGACTCTGTTTCCTTTATTAATGAGCTCAAAGGCATTAAGCTTGACCCTGAGGACATCCTTCTTAGTTTTGATATTGTTTCCCTATACACCTGCATCCCTATAAATGAGGCCATGGAGGTGATCAACCGCCTCTCTGATCCTGATACTGCTCAATTAGTGGAGATCTATCTCACCTCCACCTTCTTTAGTTTGGAAAGAGAGTTCTTTGAGCAAATGTGTGGTGTTTCCATGGGCTCCCCCCTTTCCCCTGTCGTAGCTAATCTTTTTATGGAGGATTTTGAATCCAAGGCACTAAGCTTGGCACGCCTCGTGCTAAAACTTTGGAAGAGATTTGTAGATGACACTAATGTCATCTAGTCTCATGGCCAAGCGGAATTGCATCTCTTATTCGATCATCTCAACCGTCAATCATGAGCCATTAAGTTCATTAAAGGACAAGAAGTCAATGGTTGCCTCCCGTTCCTTGATATTCTTATTTCTAAGAATAGTGATGGTTCCCTCTCGCACCAAGTGTTTCGAAAGACAACACATACGGAGCAGTATCTTCATGCCAATTCCCACCATTTCGAGGCTCAAACATTGGGTGTTCTCAACACCCTAGCTACTCGAGCCCTTAGGATCTCTGATGAAAAAAGCTTTGAGAAAGAGAAATCCCACCTCCTTAATGTTTTTGTTGAGAATGGTTATAGCAAGTACCTGGGTCAGAAAGCTTTCCTCAAAGCTGCCAAGAATTCATTAGCTAAAAGAGAACCGAAAGAGTGGGTCCCATGTGTCCATCTTCTGTATGTTCAAGGGACCACTGGTAAGATTGCCAGGATTCTTAATAGGCATAATGTCCCCTCGACCTTTAGACCCCTCAACACCATTCGTAAATCCCTCAGATCTGTAAAGAATCCTATCAACCCTAAGGACATGAAAGGGGTTTATATTATTCCTTGTTCCTATGGGACCCCCTATATTGGTGAGAATGGACGCTCCATTATTCAAAGGATTAGTGAGCATGCAATTGACCTCAAGCATAGGAGGACCAAGTCTTTCGCTTTAGCTGAGCATGCCGAAAGTACCAAACATCATGTTTGCATATAGGAGGCAAGTGTTATCGCTAGGGTTTCGCAGTTCCGTCACCGAAAATTTAGGGAAGCCCTTGAGATTGAGAAAGACCGAACAATCTCAATAAAGAAGACAGATGGAAGATAAGCAGTTGCTGGATCCTAGCCCTCTCTTCCTAAGTAAAGGATTTTTTTTAATTTTTAATTTTTTTCTCGTTATTTACTTATTTTATATGTATTTATTTAATTTATTCTTTTTTTCGTTATTTACTTATTTTATATTTATTTATTTATTTTAATTAATTTTTATTTTTATTTTTATTATTATTCTTTTCTTTTCGTTATTTATTTTCATTTTTTATTATTAATTAATTAATTTATTATTTTTATTATTTTTTCAATGCTAGTACCTTTTATAGCATCTACTTTCTCAACTAATTTATATATATTAATATTAATTTATTTAGTTTTATTTTTATTTATTTATTTATTTTTATTTTTATTTATTTATTTATTTTTAAGTTAAGCTCGTTCCAATATTTTTATTAATTTTAACTAACTTTTATCTTAACAACATAATATTAATTTTTTTAATTAAACTATAATAATAATAATAATATAATAATAATAATAAACTAAGTAAATAAATAAATTACCTTTTTAACTAACCATTAACACCATTTAAAATTATTTTATTTATTTATATATTTTTACCTAATTTAATTAATTTCCATTAAAAAATTAAAAAATTAAAATTTGACCTTGGTCCTAAAGTCAAAATTAGTCGTTGGTCAAATTAGCCATTGGAGACTCTACTCAGACTATTTAACATGCTAAGCTCGATCTGTTTCTTCAACTTGTCCTGACGATGAACCACACTAGTTGGTTCGAAACGCGTCGACAAATGAAATTTTATGTGATTTACGCTGAACAATCTCTCAAAAAATGTTATTGATGGTCAAATCAATAAATTCAATAATTAAACAATAATATGCAGACATAGTTCACAACACATTACCATTCAATAAATCAGTTTTATAAGACAGATTTTCGAGTAAATAGTTACTCCAAAATCAGAAATTAATTCATAAGAACAAATATACATAATAACAACATTGAGACAAATTACCCATATTGACAAAAGTGCACAAACATGAATAAAATGTCACATTCCTATTATCATAAAAATGAAACTGATATTTGAAACAATAGTATTAGAAATATCAATTTATTGCATCTATTTCTTTGACCCTGGTCTCCAACAGTCCTTTACATTATTTGAACTTCTTCTTTCAAAGTTAAAGCCACAATAGTGCAAATGTTGCCCATCATACATAATTGAAGATACAAAAGAAAAATCCTCAATAATCCCCAGATCTGAGATTTTCTCTCCTCAATCGTACAATTTTAAATTCCTATTACAAAAGTTCTTTTAGAAGTCCAAAATTGCAGAGGAGAACAACCTATTATTCCATTCTACAATCTCGTATTTATAATATTTGCAAAGGAATCCTTGAGAGGAAAGTTTGTTGAAGACAAATCTGCCCAATCGAGTTTTATTTGCTCAGAATTCCAATCTTTAATTGCTGGAGCATTCTCATTGATTGAGATATTTTTCTCCATATCTCTTCTACTGTTTTCCTGTAAGAAGAAAACAAAATAAATTAAAATGCAACAATAAAATCAAAATATCATTTCTGGCATGTAAAACAAATCCAATCAAATACAATTAAAAAAAATAATTGAAAATAAAATGTAAGCTTTCTATTGATGCCTAAGATGGTTTAATTGGCTAAGGATATCATTGACGAATGGATCTGCATTGAGAAGAGGATTGGAGAAATGAAAATGCAAAAAATAAAACTCAGAAAATTGATTTTGTTTTAGAAATTCGGAGCTCAATCTTCTACCTATTTTTTGGCCCAATAAATGACCAAATCTATTAATGAAACCTCCTCAAAAATGTTCTCCTTGATTTTTTCTTTCAAATGAGCCATCCTCGACCTCATTTGGCCAAACAAAACTCAATCTATAAGCTTCCAAAGTAGATGAGTTAATTTTGGCACAAATCTGCAAATTCTATTGTTGGGCTAAAAATCAGAATTTTAAGTAAAAGTTTGATACCAAATTAAAATTCTAATTATTTAATAATTAATTCTAATTTCGTTGTTAATTATAAATTAAACTAATTATTTAATAAACTATTATTAATCTAACTATTATAATTAATTATTTATAAACTAACTAATATTAATCTAAATAATTAAATTTTAATTTAATTAAATTAATTAAATGTCATATTTAAATTAATTAATATAAAATTTATTATTTAAATTAATAAGTATTAAATCTAATATTCAATTAACACTACTTACTATTTTATAACTACCTGTTGTGCTATACATCAACCCCCCATTTCATAAAATTTTACTTTCAAAATTATAATATGGAATGGGTTCCTTTTAGATTAGATTGGTATCAACTTGTCATTCCTCAAAAGGTCCGGAAGCAAACAAAATATTATAAAACCTTTTGAGTTAATATATAATTGGTCTTGTAATAAAAAATGAATAATTCTTTATTATTATTGTTGCATTGGTTTTCTCCAATGCAACAAGCGTGAATAACCATTGGCTATCGAGAAAATAAGCAATCATAACAAAACGCCCCTCTCCTTGCTCCGATGCGATATCACTATCAGCGATTAGGGAGCGTGATATCAATACAATGAAAAGTCTTCTCCTAAAAGCTCTCGATGTGAATTACCTATATCACTATTGGCGATCGGGGATTCCACAATAACATAAATGAAACTACTCAAGCTTTCCTCCGATCCTTGATTGCGATAAAGCCAAGCGCGACTTTCAAAAATGATTTATATGGCTTCGGTATATTGTACTAATTATTATTAAAAGCCTTTCTCTTCCTGATAGTGATTCACTTGTGCCCAACCGCCCAAAAATCAAATCCACGCTTAAATGGACTATTCCGCAAATAAATGATATGATGAGCTTTTAAATGATTGACAAGTTTAAACGGCCAATTAATGGAGCAGTTATGCCAAAATATCTTCAGAGATTGTATCCGCGGGAGCCTTATGCTAATCCTTCATTATTCATTGATTGGCATAATTCTTTCATACTTTGTTTTCCCCATCTATTCTCCGCATTACGTTCATTTTATCTTTTGTGCAGAGCTTCTCCGTAGTAGCGAATTCAGACCAAATGGGGAAGAAATCTAAGAATTTTGGAACAACTTCAACCTCTGTGGTAACAGGACAACATGTTGCTGATCCGAGACCAAGTAAAAAAGGATTAATCTCATATACCACATGTCTTGGACTCGGTAATACTACTTGGCAGAGCATTTACAACCTGGTCGAAGCCGAAGAACCTCAACAAACATCGGTACAAGCTACAACAGGCTCGAGCTAGAAATCCGATGCTACTCTAAAGGATTTGGCTGATTCTTACCTACATAGAATAACGGCTTGAGAGAAAATTCTTCCATATATAGATGTGGTGAGATGGGTCGTTGACGAAATTTCAGTCACAAACAAAACATTCTGCACTATTGATGGAAGAGTATTCGGTTCATTTCAGCCCAATGATTTGAGACAAATGTACCATTTGACTGAACCAGAGAACAAGTATAACAAAGCATCTCTGGAAAAGTTCAGAGATGAAAATGAAACTGAGTCAGTGCCTATACGGGAATGGAGACAGAACCCGGCGAAACACAAACATGAGTCTTCGGGTAAGTACTCCGTCGATTCCTTATGCTCTCCTTATTGCTATGTTGGAGCTATGATGTGTTGAATTTGGGGGTTGCATGACTCCTCAAAATTTTCCATAAAAATGGTACCTTTGATGGAAGCAGCATGCAATAGTGAAATCATGGATTGGGGGAATATATTATCTGATAAGTTAGCAACAGCTATCCTTGAGTTCAGAAACAAATCCCGTGTTACTGATAGATTTGTCCCTCCATTTTACTTTAGTGCCTACATTTTAGACACCCTCTGTTTTAATTCTGAGTTTCTTGTGCTAGGGTGGAGATGGATTCCATAGGACCCCATGCCCATTCATATCTATCACCAGAAGTTGTGGAAAGCCCATTATAAACACCACCTATATCAAGTCTGCAATGGATTCATGCTACCAATTTACTATGCAATGTTTAATAAACCTGCCCCTAAGATTTCCTCTCAAGCAAAGATTCACTTGAAAGCTTTAGGAACTTGGTTCAGAGAAGAAAAAATTACCTATGTAAGAGTTTTCGATAGTCAGGCCAGGCCTCATATCCTCCCCTTGTATATACCAGACAAACTATTAGCTGGAGAGATAGCATATCAGCTTACATCCACATCAGCTACAAAGACTCTAGGGAATTCAAAGAAGCAAGTCTAGCCTCCTTTTCCTCTAAGGTGTGGAGTCTATACTCTGCATGATTATAAGAATGTAGAGCAAGAGGCGGAAAATATTAATATACTAAAGCTCGCCACTCTTCCTAACAGACGCTTTGATCCGAAAAAAGCCGTCTATAATGTTCTAGAGCAGGCCAAACTCACTAAATTTGAACATAAAGAAGATGAGTTTGATGACCTGTTCTCCTCGGCCGAGTTGCTATTTCAGGTGCAAGAGATAGCTAAAATGAGATACCACGATGATGGGTTAGTTGAATTTAACAAACTTAGAGAGTAGAGGTTGCAAAATCTACCTCTAGATTTGATAGCCACTGCCCCGATGTTACAATCAAGCGAGCCTGAACAACAACTTACCAACAAACCTCCTGCTACATCAGAAATTTTTGAAGAAATCCAAAGAAGAGAACAGGAGGAACTTCGAAGGAAAAAACAAGAAGAAGAATAGAGGAAAGAACAAGAATAAGCACAAAGGAAAGAACAAGAGAGAATACGTGAAGAGGAACAAAGAAGGCATCAGGAGCAGAGTAGCAAGGATGTGAATGTCGACACTCAGATTGACCCTAGATTGCTCCAGGAATGGCAGCAATTTGATTCAATTATAAGCAATCTTGAGAGCTCAAGGGATGCCGATACATCCAAAGTGGCCGATACATAAGATACAACATCGAAAGAGGTTCCAAGCGAAGAACTAGCGGTCTAACCCCTACTACAGAATTAGAAATAATTCCGAAGGATCCTTCGGATCAAATCATTTTGCAGGTGGAGGATATTCCTCCATTGGATGCCTTCTATAGCCCAAAACAGAGGGCTGTAATAAAACGATAGTGGAAAAGGAGAATAATTGATCAACCTTCCATGTTCCCTAAACAAACAGTAACAACCAATGTAGTTTGGAAGGAAGAATTCGATCCTTCCGATGACCCGACAAAGTTGTCCCAATATGCTGGAGCCTATTCGGCAGCCACCATGGACAAGGCATCGGAGGTGAGCAATTTGTTAAGAGAAAAGGACCAGGCGATCACTTCATTACAAACATAGCTATCGAAGGCACGACAAAAAGTAGAACAACTACAACAACAATTGTCCACGCAGCAACATTTAAATAACCAAATGAAAAAATAGTTGCATGAAGAGAAATAGAGGGTAGATTCGGGTGCAATTTAGAGACAGAAAGAATTATCGGAGGCATTAGCAAAATTGAAGACAATGAATAAACAAATGGTAAAAACAAAAGATGAACAAATTGCTCAATTATCAGCTCAAGTAGAGAAGTTCAAGAGTCTTCCCCAGCTTGCCGATTTCAGAGTAGAGGAAATACAGATTAATAAGGCATTGATAACACAAATACGATTGTTGTGTCATAAAATTGCTCAAGTTGAACCTCTGTGTGACATAACAACATCTATAATAGATAAATCAATTAATGCCAGATAGGACTTAGAGCAAGCCGATGAGACTTTAATGGATTTTCTTACTTGACAAGACACTAATGAGGGACAGGCAGCGAACTTGCCTAAAATCTTAGAATCCCATAAAGAAATTCTATTCATGGAGTGGTAGTCCCAATTGATGAAGGCAGAGAGAGCAGTTTCTAGATGCAAATTATCTACGAACAATTTGATTGATTTGATTACCAACACTCTCTATTTATCTAACATGATCTCTCAATGTACACCAGGTAAATTACTATCAGCCAAAACATTGGAGCAATCATGTTACCAAGAGATAGGAAAGAATGGGAGATTGATCACAAGGATTAAAAGTTTAACATGGGACACTTATTGGTTGTTCCTAGTAAAACCATACAGCGAGAGAGCTGCACTCAAGTGCCTAACAGTTGCAATTGGGTGTATCATTCCCGATATACACGATGCCACCTATGCTGCTCAAATCAATTCTCGTCTCAACCGCCCTCAAGAAGTGGAACCAATGCTGACGATATGCCAACTCAGGTCAAAAGGCAAACAGCTAGAGTGATGAATCATGGTGCCGACTACGAGATTGCTGTGGGGGAGATATTCAAGATCGAGTTATACCAATTTAGTAGCAATTTAATTTTGTAGTTTGTCAGTTTAATTTAGTATTTATAGACCCTTTCATGTATTTAGAAAGGGTCGTAAGTTTTTATATATGACTTAAGCCTGAAGTTACACTATTGTACTTCAAGCATATTCTTTTATGAAAATTAGACCAATTATTCCAATTTTGATAACGAAGCTTTTATGTGGATGTGCACTACTACCTTTATTTAAAAGTATTTCTCAGTCGGAAGAAGGAATTAAAATTGTGATTGACGTTGGGAATGATTTGCAGCTCATATGGCACTATTATCTATGTTTGAATTCATTCTTTTTATGTGAATTGTTATTTGATCATTCTTGCTATTATTGAATATATGCATGTGTTTTAACAACAATCTTTATACTTTCCACTACTGGATGTTTAGAGTTTGCTATTCTTCTAATCATACATGTATCAGTAATATAAAAAGAGAAGTGTAACAATGTTTTATCAATTACTTCGTTCAACTATTTGAACGAAGCAATTATTATTTAAATGAATGTCTTTGTTTATTGAATAGTGTCATCTATATGCCTATTGACGAACACAGATCATCAAATGTTGCACTTAAGAATAGGAGCTTCCCAGTATAGAATAGTCATTTGTGTTTTCTCTTATAGATTAAGTCCTCCATTCATTATCACTTATTAGAAAACCAATCATTCATCCACCCCTTTTATTCATTACTGGGAAACTAGTCCCATTATATTCAGTCGGAGCCACCATCCCAAACGGAAAAGGAGTTGTATTAAGGTCTGGACCGGGTGGTTATTCCCCAATGTTGATGCAGCGATTTTCGAGGCATCTACATTACCTTACCCTATTTCACTTATTCCACTCCACTCACGTATGAGTGAGTTTTGAAAACAATTCAAGCCAAAGTTTAATATAATCTATGCCTTTTGATTTTTCTCAATCGGCAATCGACGTTGGGGAAGGATGCGATCAGGGGTTTATAAAGGTGTGTTCTAATTAGAACCTCTGATCCTATTTGAGGTCCTGATGCGATCTAAAGAAATTTTTTATTATTTATTTGTTATTATATATGTTTTATGTGTTAAATGTTAATTTAATTAATTTAATTATATTTATTATATTAATTATATTAATTAATTTACTATATAACATTAAACATTAATTTTATATTTTGTTTCATTTTAGTATTTAAATTACAGTGACTTTGATATTCTTGGTTTTCGAGATCAATGATCAATTTTGGAAATTAGAGTAAATTTCTAAAATCCCAATGTTTTATGATTTGGCTGTATGAGTAAAAAAAATGAAAAATGTTAGCAAGAAATAACTAGGGGTTGATATTTAAAATAAATGTATTATTGGATTAATTTATTTACAAAAAAGAGATATTGTACATTTTGCACATTTTTGACCTAGACGACATAAATGATTAGACTTAAAAGGACTATCGTTTACAAATGAGTTGACCAAATGAGGTGAAACAAGTGTCGATGGGAAGCTTATAAAAATCGATCTTAACAAAGAAATAAAAACAAGAATCCAAAGAAAATGAAAAATTAACAAAAGCGTAGGATAATCAACTAAATAAAATCATAAAAGGTGTGTAGCCAAAATTTTATAGAAAGGTTCTCCATTATTTGAGGTGAATAAGTCAAAAATGGTGGGGGGTTGTGTTTTACTTCAACAATGGTGACATACAAGAGAAGAACCAATTATCTCTGTTTAATACGAATGAGGTTTTTCCAAAATTCAAGTAAAAATAATCAAAGAAGAGAGAATTATGTTTGAAATGCTTGACTAGGTTGATTAGTTTGAATAAAAACAAGAATCATCTAATTGTAATTTTTCTCAAAATTTCTCATAAATAAAAATATTTCAAAATTTTGTATTAATCCTTAATTAGTTGTAGAGATAAAATAGGGGTCACTTTACAACTTAGTTTTTAAAATATACTCATTTGTCACAGGTAAACCCACCGTTGCCAGTAAACATTTATAGTTTCGATAGGGTTACTTTTTAATTATCAATGATTCAGAATCTAATCTATTTAAGAATTATTGACCTAGAGATAAATCCATTTATATATGTTTATTTATTTATTATTATTATTATTATTATTATTATTGCTCTTAAAAGCCATTGTCCTAGTTTGGTAGCTATATAGTTGACAATGCCTTTCTTTGGTTATAATTGGACTGAACAGGATGGCTCCTGATGAGCCCCGTTGCCTTATAATTGTTTGCAAGGAGAAGCCATTACCCTAGTTTGTTTAACAATGTTGGTAATGTTAGCCTATTTTTCCCCTATGATCATGGTAAGCAGGTTCATGATGAGACCTCTTACCTTTTAAGTTTAAATATATTTTTGGATTACACTCTAGAAAAATAAAACTCTTTGGGATAGGGAGAATAATTGACTACTTAGAAGTTAAAAATGATAATTTCAAAGTTAAAGATGCTTTGCCGTAAAGTTTCTTTACTTTTCCTGACTGATAATAGAACTTTGAAAGATCTTAATAAAGTATTGAAATATCAAAATGATTATAATTTTGATGAAAATGAAATTTCTCCAGATTTTATAATACTTTGCCAACTTCTCTTGTTTTATAATCTCTTCGTTAAGTATGGCTACCTTTATAATAAGAAAAACAAATTTTATTAAGAGATTTAGGAGAAAGCTAATAGGTTACTATTAACAATTTTTCCCTATGTATGCTCACCATTGTTAGGTAACAAGAAGGCCTTTCATATAGATCATGGTGAGGTCACCAAAATTAAAACTGAAAACGAAAGAAAAGGAATTCTTATGCTAAAATAAGAAAGAAATCATCAAACAAAAATAAAAATGAAGAAATTTTCAAAGTGGAAAGTAAAATCCAAGTTTTGAAAGACAAACTCAAACAAGAATGTTTATACCAATGTCTCAACAATATGAAGAAAAAAGAAAATAATCGTGTAATCATTCTTTCATATGTCGAGATTTAAAAAATCACACGTTGCACAGTTGTAAGTGTTTTAAGCTTTTTGGATAGAAGTGACGATAAAATTCAGCCACAATGAAAATTTTTTGTCAGATATCAATCTTCTTGTTTCAAAGAATTATCATAATCATTTTCTAATAAAAGGAATGCTTAAAGAAACAAACTAAAGGTTCAAAAACTTTCTTGTGTAGTTGTTTCGATGAAGATTATCGCTGCTTGTTGAAATAAAACTAGGAGAAGAGTATAGGAATTTGAAAATATGATTTGGCGGAGGATTGAAAGCTTCAAATAGAGAACTGCAAAATAGATTTTTTATATCAGCATACTTTAAAAACAAAACTAAAGTAATGAAATGGAAATTAATGAAAGTGGGTACATGGATCTTACCATTCCATAATTGCATTTCATCGTACTTGGAAGGTATTAATTTCTCTAATATTAATTGACTTCTTCTTTTAGATAACATTAGAGCATGATTAAGGAAAACTAACCAAAATCCTATGACCCAAAATCATTATTTATTTATTTAAACTAAGGCAAGCAGTAAAATGTAAAAATGGAATGCTTAGTGTTCAAGAGAAAACAAATGCATAAAAAATGAGAATGAGAATTTGCAATAGTGACTATTTCTCAAAATATTATAAGTTTCATATAAACTCCATGATTTTATAAATTGTCCAAAATCAAGGCCAAATTCAAGATAATAAAATTTAAATATGAAGATAGAGAGGTCTTGAATTCCATATTTAATTATGGAATTATATATTTAAAACTGAAATATATAAGAAATGAAAATGATTTAAATATGCTGCAAATTGGTCATTAACTACGTTCTTACCATAGTGGTTACCCAAGCTTGCTTTTAAAATAACACATCACTGTATCTGATGATTCGCATCACATGTTTATTCACAATGCTTCAAGTTTAATTTGCAAGACTTCACTTTTGTTGCTATTCCATATATTTATTAAATGCTAATGGCTTAGAGGCATGCATCGGAAGCTATCACATCATAGACTACAATGGAAAATTGCCGATATGAAAACATGCAATGAGAAGATGTGCGATGAGATGGAGCGATCACATCATTGAAGAAATATTATATCGGGGATTGAGGAATATTTACATTGTGCTTCCCACATTGCACAACGCACATCGCAGATTCAAAATTATGATGTGAGCATAAATAAAAATGCGATGAAGCGATTGCGATATTGGTGATGTGATGGATGACATGGCTAATCGGTGATCGACAATCTTAAGCACATCAGGTAACAATTCTTGATACGCCGATATGCAATGAAGAGTGGAACCGATAAGCTTATGATGAAAATTTAATAACATATTGGATCTGAGACATCGGCCCTTTTAAAGTTATGCTCCTACCATTATTGCAATTGAGCAGATGCAATATTTTTTATGAATTTGATTTGAATTTCATATCGGGTCTGGAATTATGGGGTCATCGCAATATTGGTAAGGTCAATTATTGAAGATCGACGATACACGTAACGGGAGTATACTTCAACTGCAAACCTCTGATATGCGAAATGCAATATGGCATATGAGTGAGATAATACATCAGATATCTTTTATGAACAATTTGTTATCAAAATTGCTAAGAGCTGCTTCCGATGAAATCTTATGATACAAATGGTTCTGATATGGATGATGTGATATCAGAATGAGATGATTGACAAAAATGAGTGGGATGAAAATATTGCAAATATTTTCACTAAAGTATCAACAATATGAAAATCAAGTTGAATCCTATGATATTGCTTGAAATTTCAATTGGGCTTTCTAATGGTTGAAATAAAAGGTAAAAATGCTCAAATTCTAATGAATCACAAATAAAATTTCCCTGAACCTGTTGTAAATTTGAAATGGGTTTGTTGCTTACTTCAAGTTTTGGAAACAAATGAAAACCTGCAAATAAAACAAAGCAAAAATAAAAAATAAACTAAGGACAAGAGAAACTTTTAGTAAATGAGAATGAACTTGTGAATGTGTACCTGGAAGGAAATTCTCTGTAGTTTTTATCTCATGAATCTTCAAATTCTTCCTTCGATTTATCAAAATTTTGCCTTTGTTCAAAATCATCTCATTATTTATTCTAAATCGGAGTGAGAAATCAGCCTAAATAAAATCTGCTTATCCATGTTCAGGAAATATAAAATTTACCAGAAATAAACATGAAAATAGTCTTCCCTTTTGAATTGAAACAACAATTTATTACCTTTTCTTATTCTGAATAACTTGAGAAGATTCTGTATTGTTATAGTGACTGCTCAATAATGCCTTTCGTAAATGAATATGATGCGTATTGCAGCATCAGATAATAAACTAAAGATCGGAATGGGATAAAGCCACTAATTGTAGAAGAATATCAACATAGATTTAAATGTGTGCTAGGTGCATACTCAATTAAATTCTGTCAATACATTATTTGAAATTGATAGAGATGTATTCATGGGTAGAAGTATTGCTGCAAGAAATTTTGAAAAGGAAAACAAGAATTAAAACTTTATGATAGGAAGAAAATGTTTCCCTGAACATGTATGAGAAGGGCTGCTTGCTTTGTCTTATTTTTTAATATGCAAAATCCTTGAAATAAAAAAAAGCAAACTAAATTAATTCCACTGCTGTTCTAACCATATACATGAAAATGGCTACGTATAGTCATATTTCTAGTGTAACCATTTTCTCATTTTAATTGTTGCATGTATGTACAGTTTAACCATTGATAATAAAAATACAAAGCTAATTGAACTAAGAAAATAAAATCTCTAAGTAGAATACACAATTATTGTTAACAACTTAATTAAAATCTCCTTCTCTTGGAATTTCCTTTCCACTTGAATACCAACTGGATCATAAAAACATGGATGAGTTTTCATTAAGGATTGGGAAATGTTCAAAAGAGGAGATGACATGAAAGATTGTGAAGATGAACTTTTAAATTCAAAGGCCTCAAAAATTTTTTTAGTGTTATTTATATATGTTAAATTATTAACAATCTTCCATGAAGGAAAAATTTCATATTTCAAATGAGTTAATGAAAGATGGATGGAAGTCTGTTAGATATAATGGAAGATTATTAATTGAATTGGATTGTTAGCCAGATTGTAAAAATACATTCTCTTGTTAACACTGCCTTTCACAAGATAAAATCTTTTGATAAGAGATGAACATCGATTGAAATTGAAATATCATGCTTTTGATGTTCATGGTTATAATATGAAACTTCAATTTCCCAATAGGGCAATGCATCAATTGAGTGTTTGATAGTGAAGTGCTCAATATGCCAGCTTAAAATATAAAAAATCTTAAAAATAAAATTAGAAATAAAATCTGATTTTAAACAAAAGAATTGAAGAAACAAAAATAAAATGAAATCACTATTGTTACAACACAATTGGGATTGTTTTGAAATAATTCCTTTTTCACAAGGCTTGACTAGAATTATCAAATTTGAGTAATTTCCAATTCCAACTTGTGAATTAGAAACTGAATTATGATTATGAGTAGAAATAAAAGCTTGTTCATTATATGAATCATAAATTGGAATATTTTCTTGAATAGTTAAATCATGAAGATAATTCACTGCTTTAGAATGAGGATTAGTTGGAATAATTTATAGATTGAAATGTCCCTCATTCTCAGATGTTATTTGAATTTTCTCATGAAGATAGTAATCAACGCCCTCAATGTCATAGTAATTATCATAAGCAACTTCACAATATTCTCTAGAATTACCTTTGATCTCATCCAATATATCAAAACAATGAGGAATAAAAATTTCATGTTCATTAATGGTAAAAGAATAATCAATAATTGTTTCTCTATATTGATGAAAACTTATTTGTAATTCATTTGGATCATCCTCTTTATTTTCTGAAATATCATTAATACCAAGAGGGGAAAAATTACCATCATTAAAAATATCAGGATAAAGGGAAAAATGTGAACCTCAAACAATGTATTTAAAAATGTCTCTATTTGAGAACTCTTCTGCATTATGGTCATTGAAAATTTTAGATTGCAGATCATTCCTTTGCATACTTATGCTTTTATGAAAAAGATTGCTTTGCTTCTCTAATTTTGGCATTTGCTTGTCATGAAAAAATTCAGAAATTTGTACAATAGTTTGTGTGTTATTATTTACTTTGATTGTTGGTTGTACTTGATAATTTGCAATCTGAATTTTTGAATTCACTACAGAGTAGCTTTCAGATTTTCAGGGTGGCTCTTTTTTCGAAATTGGTTCTGTTGTCTTCTTTCATTTGATTAGAAATATTTTCCAAGATTTGTGAGACCACTTCATCATAATGTATTTTCACATTTGTATTGGAATTCTCATTTATGTTAGAAGGGAATGAGACAAAGCCTGAATTAATTTCATATGGATTGGGAATAGGAGGAAGAGAGCAAATACATTCAAACCAATCTAGTGATTCTTCTTCTATAGGTTTATCTTTGACTTTAAATCTTAAACAATTCAAACAAAATCGAATATTAAAATCAATAACAGACTCATTTTCAAACCTTCGTAGATATTCAATTTAATCATATAGTTGTTTATAATCATAGCCATCAAAATTTACAAATGAAAATTGTAACAAATTGATCCCAGCTGCGAATTGAGGCAACTGGAAGAGTTTTACACCAGAATCTGGCTTTTGCCGGAAATGTGAAAGTAAAAATTCTACATAGAATGCCTTCATCAATTCCTTAAAAATCATAATTTGAAACTTTTTGAATAAATTGAAAGACATGATTAAAAGCAGAAAAATTTCTCTTAGTATTAAACTTTGCCTGAGAGAAGAGGCTTACCACTTCGGGTGGAGTATTGAAAGATGCACGTCCATGGATACAACTCCAAATTGGAAGCTTAAGAGGAGCCATCATAATAAATAAAATGTTAAAATTAAAAAGACACCAATAGACAACAAGTTTAAGGCCCTCCTTCTAGCACAAAAAATGTTGATGCCTTGAAAATCGTTGCAACAACAATGGGGGATAACCACCTGGTCCGACCCTTAAAGAAGCTCCTTTTCCATTTGGTTTGATGGTTTTGACTGGTTTAACTAGGTCCAATTACCTTCTCCCTATCACTATTGGTTTATGATGTATCTTTCACTACCAATAGTTAGGGATATCAGATCACTTCTTCTTGCTCATCAGATAAGAGAATGACCCTTAAGTTGATTTGGGTTCAACCAATCCACAACTAAAATTTTGTCTTTTTGAGAAGAGGACTTAAAAGAATGTAGAAATTATTCTAAATGAAAACTTATTCTATAATGCAAGCGAAAAGAAACTAATTTTAATCCTATCTTAATGAGGCAGATATAGATCTAACTCAACCAAGAGCAAGATATTTAAGGTATTGTGATTTAAATATGTCTTGTTTATAATGAATATCAAGTTAATGAAGTAGTTCAATTAACTGACATTATGGATACCAAAAGACATCCTATTGAGAACTATTAACTGAAATAATCACTCAACAACACTCAAGAAGAAATTCACAAAAATGTTATTGATTATCAAATCAGTAAATCCAATAGTTAAACAATAATATGAAAAAATAGTTCAACATATTACCATTCAATAAATCAGTTTTATAAGATAGATTTCTGAGTAAATAGTTACTCAGAAATCAAAAATCAATTCATAAGAATAGAGATACATAATAACAACATTGAGACAAATTACCCGTATTGACAAAAGTTCACAAACATGAATAAAATGACACATTCTTGTTCTTATAAAAATGAAACAAATATTTGAAACAGTAGTATAAGAAATACCAATTTATTGCATCCATTTCTCTGACCCTAATCTCCAGCAATCCTTTACATTGCTTGAATTTCTCCTTTCAAAGCTAAAGCCACAATATGAAAACTTTGCCCATCATGCATAATTCAAGATACAAAAGAAAAATCCTCAATAATCCCCATATCTAATATTTTCCCTCCTCCCTCCTAAAATTCTAAATTCCTATTACAAAATTTCTTTTAAAAGTCCAAAGTGCAGAGGAGAGCAACCCTTTATTCCATTTTACAATCTATTATTTATAATATTTGCAAAGGAATTCTTGAGAGGAAAGTTTGTTAAAGATAAATCTGCCCAATTCAATTTTTTTTTGCTCAAAATTTCAATCTTTAATTGCTAGAGCATTCTCATTGATTGAGATCTTTTTCTCCATATCTCTTCTACTGTTTTCCTGCAAGAAGAAATCAGAATAAATTAAAATGCAACAATAAAATCAAAATGTCAAATCTGGCATCTAAAACAAATCCAATCAAATACAATTAAATAAATAATTGAAAATAAAATGTAAGCTTTCTATTGATGCCTAAGATGGTTTAATTGGCCAAGGATATCATTGACGAATGGATCTACATTGAGAAGAGGCTTGGACAAATGAAAATGCAGAAAATAAAACTAAGAAAATTAATTTTATTTTAGAAATTCTGAGCTTGATCTTTTGCCTAATTTTTGGCCCAATAAATAACCAAATCTGTTAGTGAAACCTCCTTAGAAATGTTTACCTTGATTTTATCTTTCCAATAAGCCATCTTGGACCTCATTTAGCCAAGTAAAACTCAATCTATGAGCTTCCAAAGTAGATGAGTTAATTTTCTCACAAATGTGGAAATTTTGTTATTGGGCTAAAAATCAAAATATTAATTAAAAATTTGATCCTAAATTAGAATTCTAATTATTTAATAATTATTTCTAATTTGATTGTTAATCATAAATTAAACTAATTATTAATAATCTATTATTAATCTAACTAACTATATAATTAACTATTTATAAACTAACTAATGTTAATCTAAATTATTAAATTTTAATTTAATTAATTTAATTGAATTTTATATTTAAATTAATTAATATAAAATTTATTATTTAAATTAATAGATATTAAATCTAATATTCAATTAACACCTCTTACTATTTTATAACTACCTTTCCCTATTTCACTTATTCCACTCCACTCACGTATGAGTGAGGTTTGAAAACAATTAAAACCAAAAACTAAAGTTTCATTTAACCTACGCCTTTTGACTTTTCTCAATCAGCAATCGGTGTGAGGGAAGGATGTTATCGGGGGTTTATAAAGGTGTGTTCTGATTAGAACCTCCGATCTGATCTGAGGTACCAATGCAATTGAAAGAATTTTTTTATTATTTATTTGTATTATATATGTTTTATGTGTTAAATGTTAATTTAATTTAATTAATTATATTATTATGTTAATTAATTAATATTTAACATTCAACATTAATTTTAGTTTTTATTTATTTTATTTTGTTTAGTTTTTAAACTATAGTCAATTCAATATTTTGGGTTTTCGAGATAAGTAATGAATTTTGGAAATTGGAGTAAATTTCTAAAATCCCGATGTTTTATGATTTGGTTGTATGAGTAAAAAAATAAAAAATGTTAGTAAGAACTAACTAAGGGTTAGTATTTAAAATAAATATATTATTGGATTAATTTATTTACAAAAAAGGGATATTGTACATTTTGCACATTTTTGACTGAAACGACATAAATGATTAGACTTCAAAGGGGTGTCTTTTACAAACTAGCTGACCAAATGAGGCAAAACAAGCGTGAATGGGAACCTGATAAGAAATTGATTTTAACAAAGCAATCAAAACAAGAATCCAAAGAAAATGAAAATTAACAAAAGCATAGGATAATCAACTAAATAAAAATCTTAGAAGGTGTTTAGCCAAAATATTATAGAAAGGGTGCCCATTATTTCAGGTGAAGAAGTAAAAAATGGGGGGTTGTGTTTTACCTTAACAGTACCATGCATTCACAAATCAATTAAGAAATCACACATGCAACCTATTACCTACAAGTATTCCTGTTGAAGTTTCTTGATCCAACTTTTCCTCACTTTTCCATTTCTTTCCTCATCCTTCCTTTGCTTTCTTTCCTTAATTCTAGAATTCTCTAAGAATGCTCTAAGCGTGCAAGAGTATGAGAGAATAGAGAGAGCTCCAAAACCAAACTCACAAACAGGTTGAACTAACAAAAGCTACAACTTGATCCTCATAAGCCCTTTAATCATTGAGGCCTCTATTTTCTTCAATTTCAACTATTTTCCTTCAATTTCGTCCTCATGAAAATCTTATGACCTTTCACCTCCTTTTTTCTCTAATTCTTCTTTATTTTCATAAATAAAATGCTAATTATTGCCTCTTTTCATTTTCAAAACCTTTTCCAATGCCTTTCCCAATTTCCCTTAGTCATAATAAACTAAATGAACACCCACTAGGATGCTTTTCCCTACATTTAGCTTGGAATACATGTCCCGTGACCTTGGTCTCATTTTTCATTTATTAACCTTTATACATGAACTTTTAACCCAACATTGTTACTAACCCATCCCCCTTAGGGGAACACCATCCTTGGTGTTTTATGACACCTATGACTAGCAAGGCCATTGAAAACCAAAACATGTTTACCATGGAGCTTTATAACTTAGATCGATGCACTTTTACAATGAACATCTTACTGAAAAGCAAAACCAACATCAAAAACATGAAAACATAACAACCATACTACTTATTGGAGCTATATAACGCAAACCATTTTGATATTTACAACAACCATAATTGAATATGTACATATACCAAAAATCTTTTTCCTCAACCGATGAACAATGAAGGATACATAGCCTACATCTGGTTAGTTGTTTTCCATGTAACTTCATCAGGCCCAAAGTTCTTTCACTACACTTTAACTTGCTCAATTCCAAAGCATGAGTTGTGTCCGTTGCAAAATGCATAAAGGTTCCTACTGAAATTCTCCTTTTAGATCCACATGACATACAAACTAATCAATCACATGATCAACATCTTTCATATCTCTTGTAAGTAATGAAACATGGAAAACATCATGGAATTTCACTGTTGAAGGTAGTGCAAGTCTATAGGCTACTGGTCCAATCCTCTTAAGGATCTCGAAAGGCCAACAATATTGAGGTGCCAACTTGGCACATGATCCAATCCTTAAGGATCTCCTATTGGGCTTGATGCACAAGTACACATACTCCCCAACTTGAAACTCCTTAAATGTCACGTGTTGATATTTATAACTCTTATATCTATCATATGTTGCATTTAGATTCTTCTTGATAACATGCATTTCCTGTTCTATTCCTACCAACATGTCCAGTCCTATAAGTACCATGTTCAATGGACCACCCTAGTTGATATGAGTATTATAACTCTTCCCATAATGTCCCTAAAATTGACTCATCCTTGATGACTCCTAATACCCATTCTTGTAAGAAAACTCAACGAGTGGAAAATACTCCTCTCACCTCCTCTACTAATTCATAACATATATTCTTAACATGTCATCCAAAATCCAGGTGGCCCTATCTATCTGTCCACCTATCTATGAATGATAAGTTGCACTGAAGGCCAATTCTATACCTAAACTTGCAAATAAATCCTTCCAAAACTTGGAAGTGAACTTAGCATCTCTGTCTAATACAATCATCCTAGGAATACCATGTAATCCTAGTATCTCCTTGAAGAAGACCTATGTTAACTCATTAGATGAATAAGTAGACTTAACTAGAATAAAATGAGCTACCTATCTCCTTTATGAAGACCTGTGTTACCACAATAGATGAATAAGTAGACTTAACTAGAATACAATGAGCTACCTTAGTCAACCTATCAACCACAACCATGATGGAATCATGCATTCTAGATGTTCTCGACAAACTTGTGATGAAATCCATAGAAATGACCTCCCATTTCCACTCTGGAATCATAATTGGTTGTAGTAAACCACATGGATGCTTACACCCTACTTTTACCTGTTGACAATCCAAACACCTTGTGATGAACTCAACTACGTCTTTCTTCAAATTGAGACAATAGTAGAACTTATGAACTACTCTCAATGTCTTTTGATATCCTGAAAGACATGAATATGGTTAACATGAAATTCCTTTACATAAGCTTCTTCATTTCACTGTACCAACAATATGAAAATCAAGTTGAATCCTATGATACTGCTTGAAATTTCAGTTGGGTTTTCTCATGGTTCAAAGTAAAGGTAAAAATGCTCAAATTCTAATGAATCACAAATAAAATTTCCTTGAAACTATTGCGAATTTGAAATGGGTTTGTTGCTTACTTCAGGTTTTGGAAACAAATAAAAGTGTGTAAATAAAACAAAACAAAAATAAAAAATAAACTAAGGACAAGAGAAAGTTATAATAAATGAGAATGAACTTGTGAATGTGTACTTGGAAGGAAATTCTTTGTAGCTTTTACCTCATCAATCTTCAAATTCTTCCTTTGATTTATCAAAATTTTGTCTTTATTCAAAATCATCTTATTATTTATTCTAAATTGGAGTGAGCAATCAGCCTAAATAAAATCTGCTTATTCCGTTTATTCATGTTTAGGAAATATAAAATTTACCAGAAATAAATATGAAAATAGTCTTCCCTTTTGAATTAAAACAATAATTTATTACCTCTGCTTATTCAAAATAACTTGAGAAAAATTTGTATTGGTATAGTGATTGTTCAATAATGCATTTCGTAAATGAATATGATGTGTATTGTAGCATCAGATAATCAACTAAAGTTATGAATGGGATAAAGCCACTAATTGTGGAAGAATATCAACACAGATTTAAATGTGTGCCAGGTGCATACTCAATTAAATTCTATCAATACATTATTCGAAACAGATAGAGATGTATTCATGGATAGAGGTATTGCTGCATGAAATTTTAAAAAGGAAAACAAGAATTAAAACTTTCTGATAGGAAGAAAATGTTTCACTGAACATGTATGAGAATCGCTGATTGGTTTGTTTTTTTTTTAATTTGAAAAAATTTTGAAATAAAAATAAACAAACTAAATTAATTCCACTGCTATTCTAACCATATACATGAAATGGCTAGGTATAGTCATATTTATAGTGTAACCATTTTCTCATTTTAATTGTTGCATGTATGTACAGTTTAACCATTAATAATAAAAATACAAATCTAATTGAACTAAGAAAATAAAATCTCTAAGTAGAATGCACAATTATTGTTAACAACTTAATTGAAATCTCCTTCTCTTGAAATTTCCTTTCCAATTGAATACTAATTGGATCATAAAAATCTGGATGAGTTTTCATTAAAGATTGGGAAATGTTCAAAAGAAGAGATGACATGAAAGATTGTGAAGATGAACTTTTAAATTCAAAGGTGTGGAAAAAATTGTTGGTGTTATTTATAAATGTTAAATTATTAACAATCTTCCATGAAGGAAAACTTTCCAAATATTTTCCAAATGAGTTAATGAAAAATGGATGGAAGTCTGTTAGATATAATGGAAGATTATTAATTGAATTGGATTGTTAGCCAAATTGTAAAAATGCATTCTCTTGTTAACACTGCCTTTGAGAAGATAGAAGCTTTTTATAAGAGATGAACATTGATTGAAATTGAAATATTAAGCTTTGATGTTCATGGTTATAATATGAAACTTCAATTTCCCAATAGGGCAATGCATCAATTGAGTGTTTGGTAGTGAAGTGCTCAATATGCCAGCTTAAAATATAAAAATTCTGAAGAAAAAAATTAGAAATAAAATCTAATTTTAAACAAAAGAAGTGAGTAAACAAAAATAAAATGAAATCACTATTGTTACAACACAACTGGATTATTTTGAAATAATTCATTTCTCACAAGGATTGACTAGAATTATGAAACTTGAGTAATTGCCAATTCCAACTTGTGAATTAGAAACCAAATTATGATTATGAGTAGGAATGAAATCATGATCATGATATGAATCATAAATTGGAATATTTTCTTGAATAGTTAAATCGTGAAGGTAATTCGCTCCTTTAGAATGAGGATTAGTTGGAATAATTTCTAAATTGAAATGTCCATCATTCTTAGATGTTGTTTGAATTTTCTCACGAGGATAGTAATCAACACCCTCAATGTGAGAGTAATTATCATAAACAACTTCACAATATTCTCTAAAATTCCCTTTGATCTCGTCCAATATATCAAAACAAGGAGGAATAAAAATTTCATGTTCATTAATGGCAAAATAACAATCAATAATTGTTTCTCTATCTTGATAAAAAATTATTGGTATTTCATTTATATTATCCTCTTTATTTTCTGAAATATCATTAATAACAAGAGGGGAAAAATTACCATCATTAAAAATATCAGGATAAAGGGAAAAATGTGAAACTGAAACAATGTATTTAAAAATGTCTCTATTTGAGAATGCTTGTACATTATGGTCATTGTAAATTTCAGATTGCAGATCATTCCTTTGCATACTCATGCTTTTATGAAAAAGATTACTTTGCTTCTCTGATTTTGGCATTTGCTTGTCATGAAGAAATTCAAAAAATTGTACAACAGTTTGCATGTTATTATTTACTTTGATTGCTGTTTGTACTTGATAATTTGCAATTTGAATTTCCGAATTCACTGCGGAGTAGCTTTCAGATTTTCAGGGCGGCTCTTTCTTCGAAATTGCTGCTGTTGTCTTCTTTCATTTGATTAGAAATATTTTCCAAGCTTTGTGAGACCACTTCATCATAATGTATTTTCACATCCGTATTGGAATTCTCATTTATGTTAGACGGGAATGAGACAAATCTTGAATTAATTTCATATGGATTGGGAATGGGAGGAAGAGAGCAAATATATTTAAAGCAATCTAGTGATTCTTCTTCTATAGGTTTATCTTCGACTTTAAATTCTAAATAATTCAAATGAAATCGAATATTAAAATCAATAACAGACTCATTTTCAAACCTTCGTAGATATTCAATTTCATCACATACCTGTACATAATCATAGCCATCAAATTTACAAATGTAAATTGTAACAAATTGATCCCAGCTGCGAATTGAGGCAACTGGAATAGTTTTACACCAGTTTCTGGCTTTTGCCGCAAATGTGAGAGTAAAAATTCTACATAAAATGCCTTCATCAATTCCTTGAAAATCATAATTTGAAACCTTTTGAATAAATTGAAAGACATGATTAAAAGCAAAAAAAAATCTCTTACCATTAAACTTTGCCTGAGACAAGAGTCTTACCATTTGAGGTGGAGTATTGGATGATGCACGTCCATGGATACAACTCCAAATTGGAAGCTTAAGAGGAGCCATCATAATAAATAAAATGTTAAAATTGAAAAGACTCGAATAGACAACAAGTTTCAGGCCCTCCTTCTAGCGCAAAAAATGTTGATGCCTCAAAAATCGTTGCAACAACAATGGGGGATAGCCACCTGATCTCGGCCTTAATTCAGCTCCTTTTCCGTTTGGTTTTATGGCTCCGACTGGTTTAACTAGGTCCAGTTACCTTCTCCCTATCGCTATTGGTTTATGATGTATGTTTCACTACCAATAATTAGGGATATCAGATCACTTCTTCTTACTGATTAGACAAGAGAATGACCCTTAAGTTGATTTGGGTTGAACCAACCCACAACTAAAATTTTCTCTCTTTTAGAAGAGGACTTAAACGAATGTAGAAATTATTCTAAATGCAAACTTACTCTATAATGCAAGCAAAAGGAAACTAATTTTAATCTTATCTTAATTAGGTAGATATAGATCTAACCCAACCAAGAGCAAGATATTTAAAGTATTGTGATTTAAATATGTCTTGTTTATAATGATTATCAAGTTAATGAAGTAGTTCAATTCACTGACATTATAGATACCAAATTACATCCTATTGATAACTATTAACTGAAATAATCACTTAACAACACTCAGGAAGAAATTCACAAAAATGTTATTGATTGTCAAATGAGTAAATCCAATAGTTAAACAATAGTTCACAACACATTACCATTCAATAAATCAGTTTTATAAGACAAATTTTTAAATAAATAGTTACTCAGAAATCAGAAATCAATTCATAAGAACAGAGATACATAATAACAACATTGAGACAAATTACCCATACAGACAAAAGTGCAAAAACATGAATAAAATGACACATTCCTATTATCATAAAAATGAAATTGATATTTGAAACAGTAGTATAAGAAATATCAATTTATTGCATCCATTTCTCTAACCCGAGTCTCTAACAGTCCTTTCCATTGCTTGAACTTCTGCTTTCAAAGATAAAGCCACAATAGTGCAAGCTTGCCCATCACGCATAATTCAAGATACAAAAAAAAATCCTCAATAATGCCCAGATCTGAGATTTTCCCTCCCTTCTACAATTCTAAATTCCTATTACAAAAGTGCTTTTATATGTGAAAAATTACAAAGGAGAGTAGCCCTTTATTCCATTCTACAATCTATTATTTATAATATTTGCAAAGGAATTCTTGAGAGGAAAGTTTGTTAAAGAGAAATCTGCCCAATCCAATTTTATTTGTTCAAAATTTTAATCTTTAATTGTTGGAGCATTCTCATTGATTGGGATCTTTATTTCATATCTCTTCTACTGTTTTCCTACAGGAAAAAATCAAAATAAATTAAAATGCAACAATAAAATCAAAATGTCATTTATGGCATCTAAAACAAATCCAGTCAAATACAATTAAATAAATAATTGAAAATAAAGTGTAAGCTTTCTATTAATGCCTAGGATGGTTTAATTGGCAAATGATATCATTGACAATGGATCTGCATTGAGAAGAGGCTTGAACAAATGAAAATGCAAAAAATAAAACTAAGAAAATTAATTTTATTTTAGAAATTTTGAGTTCGATCTTCTGCCTAATTTTTGACCCAATAAATAACCAAATCTATTAGTGAAATCTCCTCAGAAATGTTTTCCTTGATTTTATATTTCGAATAAGCCATCTTGGACCTCATTTGGCCAAGTAAAACTCAATCTATGAACTTTCAAAGTAGATGAGTTAATTCTGGCACAAATCTCGAAATTCTGTTGTCAGGCTAAAAATCAAAATTTTAATTAAAAATTTAATCCTAAATTAAAATTCTAAATTATTTAATAATTATTTCTAATTTGAATGTTAATCATAAATTAAACTAATTATTTAATAAACTGTTATTAATATAACTAACTATTATAATTAACTATTTATAAACTAACTAATATTAATCTAAATTATTAAATTTTAACTTAATTAATTTAATTAAATTTTATATTTAAATTAATTAATATAAAATTTATTATTTAAATTAATAGATATTAAATCTAATATTCAATTAACACTATTTACTATTTTATAACTACCTTACCCTATTTCACTCCCACTCACGTATGAGTGAGGTTTGAAAACAATTAAAACTAAAAACGAAAGTTTAATATAACCTATGCCTTTTGACTTTTCTCAATCAGCGATCGGTGTCAAGGAAGGATGCGACCGTGGGTTTATAAAGATTTGTTCTAATTAGAACCTCCGATCTGATCTGAGGTCCCAATGCAATCGAAATAATTTTTTTATTATTTATTTGTTATTATATATGTTTTATGTGTTAAATGTTAATTTAATTTAATTAATTATATTTATTATATTAATTAATTTAATATTTAATATTAAATGTTAATTTTTTATTTTATTTTCTTTTATGAATTAATTTTTAAACTAGGGCCATTTTGATATTTTGGGTTTTTGAGATTAGTAATCAATTTTGGAAATTGGAGTAAATTTCTAAAATCCCGATGTTTTATGATTTGGTTGTATGAGTAAAAAAATAAAAAATGTTGGTAAGAACTTACTAGGGGTTAGTATTTGAAATAAATATATTATTGGATTAATTTATTTACAAAAAAGGGATATTGTACATTTTGTGCATTTTCGACCTAGATGACATAAATGATTAGACTTCAAAACGGTGTCTTTTACAAACTAGTTGACCAAATGAGGCAAAACAAGCATGAATGGAAAGCTTATAAAAAATTGATTTTAACAAAGCAATTAAAACAAGAATCCACAGAAAATGAAAAATTAACAAAAGCGTAGCATAATCAACTAAAAAAAAATCCTAGAAGGTGTTTAGCCAAAATTTTATAAAAAGGGTCCCCATTATTTCAGGTGAACAAGTAAAAAATGGGGGGGTTGTGTTTTACCTCAACAATACTATGTATTCACAAACCAACTAGGAAATCACACATGCAACCTATTACTTACAAGTATTCCTCTTGAAGTTTCTTGATCCAACTTTTCCTCACTTTTCCATTTCTTTACTTATCCTTCCTTTGCTTTCTTTCCTTAATGCTAGAATTCTCTAAGAATGCTCTAAGTGTGTAAGAGTATGAGAGAATAGAGAGAGCTCTAAAACCGAACTGACAAAAAAGTTAAACTAACAAAAGCTACAACTTGATCCTCACAAGCCTTTTAATCATTGAGGCCTCTATTTTCTTCAATTTCAACTATTTTCCTTCAATTTCCTCCTCATGCAAATCTTATGACCTTTCACCCCCTTTTTCTCCTATTCTCCTTTATTTTCATAAATAAAATGCTAATTATTGTCTTTTTTCATTTTCAAAACCTTTTCCAGTGCCTTTCCCAATTTCCCTTAGTTATAATAAACTAAATGAACACCCACTAGGATTCTATTCCCTACATTTAGCTTGGAATACGCGTCCCATGACCTTGGTCTATTTTTTCATTTATTAACATTTATACATGAACTTTTAAACCAACATTCTTACTAACCCCTCCCCCTTAGGGGAACAACATCCTCGGTATTTTATGACACCTATGACTAGCAAGGCCATTGAAAACCAAAATATGTTTACTGTGGAGCTTTATAACTTAGCTTGATGTAATTTTTACAATGAACATCTTAGTGAAAAACAAAACCAACATCAAAAACATGAAAACATGACAACCATACTACTTATTGGAGCTGTATAACGCAACTCATTTTGATATTTACAACAACAACCATACCTAAATATGTACATATACCAAAAATCGTTTTCCTCAACCGACAAACAATGAAGGATACATAGCTTGCATCTGCTTAGCTGTCTCCCATGTAGCTTCATCGGGCCCAAAGTACTTTAAATACACTTTAACTTGCTCGATTGCAAAGCATGAGTTGTGTCTGTTGCAAAATGCATGGAGGTTCCAACTGGAATTCTCCTTCTAGATCCACATTCAATACAAACTAATCAATCGCATGATCAACATTTTTCATATATCTTGTAAGTAATGAAACATGGAAAACATCATGGAATTTCACTGTCGAAGGCAGTGCAAGTTTGTAGCCTACTAGTCTAATCATTTGAAGGATCTTGAAAAGCCAACAATATTGAGGTGCCAACTTAGCACATGATCCAATCATTAAGGATCTCCTATTGGGCTTGATGCACAAGTACACATACTCCCCAACTTGAAACTCCTTAAATGTCATGTGTTGATCTTTATAATTCTTATATCTATCATATGTTGCATTTAGATTCTTCTTGATAACTTGCATTTCATGTTCCATTTCTTCCAACATGTCTAGTCCTATAAGTACCATGTTCATTGGACCACCCTAGTTGATATGAGTATTATAACTCTGCCCATAGAGTCCCTACAATTGACTCATCCTTAGTGACTCCTAATACCCATGGTTGTAAGAAAACTCAATGAATGGAAAATAGTCCTCCCACCACCTCTACTAATGCATAACATACATTCTTAACATGTCATACAAAATCCAGGTGGCCTTATCTATCTGTCCATCTGTCTATGAATGATAAGTTGAACCAAAGGCCAACTCTATACCTAAACTTGCAAATAAATCCTTCCAAAACTTGGAAGTGAACTTAGCATCTCTATCTGATACAATCTTCTTAGGGATACCATGTAATTCCAGTATCTCCTTGAAGAAGACCTATGTTACCTGAGTAGATGAATAAGTAGACTTAACTAGAATAAAATGAGCTACCTATCTCTTTGATGAAGACCTGTGTTACCTTAGTAAATGAATAAGCAGACTTAACTAGAATAAAATGAGCTACCTTAGTCAACCTATCAACCACAACCATGATGGAATCATGCTTTCTAGATGTTCTCGACAAAATTGTGATGAAATCCATAGAATTGACCTCCCATTTCCACTCCAGAATCATAATTGGTTCTAGTAAACCACATGGATGTTTACACCCTGCTTTTACCCATTGACAATCCAAACACATTGTGATGAACTCAACTACGTCTTTCTTCAAATTGAGACAATAGTAGAAATTATGAACTGCTCTCAATGTCTTTTGATATCCTGGAAGACATGAATATGGTTAACATGAAATTCCTTTACGTTAAGCTTCTTGACTTCACTGTTGTCTGTCACATAGATCATATCTCTAAATCTCATCAAATTGTTTATTATGAGATGATAGTCCACATCCTATTCACATGTACATTTTTTTTATAACATGTGCCTAAGATCCTTATACCTACCATCCTACTTTCTTTCGTGTAATTTCCAATCCTGTAAATTTGTCCCATATGAGATCATAATTGCTATGTGATTTACTGTACTTTTATGCTAAGAGCATCTGCAACCCTATTCTCCTTACCCTTAATGTACTTGATCTTGAAACTCACTAACAGTCACTGAAGTCAAAATGAGTTGGCATCTCTATATGATACAATCTTCTTAGCAATACCACACAATTTCTCTATCTCCCTGGTTTTTCTACTTCACTAGCGGAATAAGTAGACGTAATGGGAATAAAATGAGCTACCTTGGGTAACCTTTGAATCACAACCATGATGGAATCATGTTGTCTAAATGTTATCAACAAACTTGTGATGAAATCCAAAGAAATGACCTTCCATCTCCACGCTGTAATCAAAATTAGATGTAGTAAACCACTTGAATTCTTACAATTTACTTTTACCTATTGACAACCCAAACACCTTGTGATGAACTGAACTACCTCTTTGTTTAGATTCAGCCAATAGTAGAACTTTTTTGTTCAAAAGTGTGCAACAAGAAATGCTAAATTAGAAAGTGCTAAAATAGAACTGCTAAAAATAGCACTTCTAAAAATAACAGTTTGGCCAATTGAGCATTTTGGCCACCTTGGGTGAAAGGTGAAATTCCTAAAAATAACATCTTCTAAAAATAGCATTTCTGGGTCCCTTGCTATTTATAATAGTCCCTTTATCTATCTCTAGGAAGTAAATTTGAATTTGGTCTTACCAGCAGTTTGGAATTTTAATTGATTAATTCTCCATGAGTTAATTAGTTAAGGAAAATCAAACTTGAAGTCTTTGTGAGAACATGCAATTTATTCTCCACTAATTGGGGAATGTGTCCTTGATTTGCTCCACTGATTGAAGAATTAAGGATGAGTTCTATCTTGAGAGGATCTATTGAATTAATTTAACTTAGTCAAGTTCAGTTAGATTAATTTAACAAGTTGTTAAATTAATGAGATATAATTTGTAGATGATTGCATGCATGTGACAACTATTATTTTTAGATAATTGTGTATTCAGTCATGGATAACTGATGCATGTCAGTTCTGTGAAAGACAGAGTTGAGATCAGATGTGGGACAATGTACTATCTATTGGATGAATATATTTCCTATAAAGGAAGCTCATCCATGATGAGGATTTATCTCCTTCAGGTTTGTGTAGTTATTTCAGAGGTCAGTGCTATGTGTGAGGTGCTATGTGTGAGGTGAGAATCACACAGGTTGCAGCTGGAGGACCCAAGAAATAATTTGCATAGAAATAGGAGTCTTGGAGGGCAGAGGAGAAGGTTTGAGAGAAGCCTTTGACTGTCTATGAGCAACAGAGGGATTGTATTGAGAGCTGGATAGCTTTCAAGCTAAGGTTTTGTGTAATCAAGATATATTTCCACTTGTATGATGATACCAAGATGGGGTTTTAGGTTATTGCCTTCGGCTAGTTATATCTTTTGTGTTATGTGTGTTTGATTTCTCCATATTAGTTATATGTGTTCTTATTGATGTTGCTCATGTTCGATTAAGCTTTGGTTAAATTGTTTGTAGAAGTAGATCAAGTGTTTTGCTTTAGTACATTGTATTACTAGGTTGATCTATAGGTGGGAGATTTCTACATGGTATCAGAGCTAGTTCAACTCATTCTCATTCAGTTTCCTTGACTGGTAGCATACCACTTGTCCCTCCTGAATTGGGACTCTGCCAATTCCTCTCTTGCAAGAATATATACACACCACAAAATATTTATTTGGATATGTAATCTTTAGAACTGGAGCATTTGTAAGCAACTACTTCAATTGTTCAAAACTAGTTGTGCACTTCTTTATCCATTAAAAATTATTTCCCTTTCATTGCTAAAATGTAATAGGATAAGCAATATATAAGAAGTTCCTAATGAACCACCTGTAGTAAGTTTCTAATCCCATCAATTATCTGACCTCATCCACTTTCCTAGGTGTTCCCCACTCCATGATAGCTCTGATATTTTTCAGGTTTACGACTATACCTTCCTTCGAAACCACATGCCCCAAGTAATGAAATTATATATGAAAGAAACTACATTTACTAATTTTTTCCATAGAAATGATGCTCTGTTAACAATCTCAACATTGTTTCTAAGTGTTTGACATGCTCTTCCTCATTCTTAGAATATATCAATATATCATCAATAAATACGATCACAAACTTGTCTAGCTAAGAACACAACACACTATTCATCAAAAGCATGAAAGTAGTTAGAGCATTAATTAGACCGAAAAGAATTACAATAAACTCATAATGCCCATACTTGGTCTAGCATAGCAGAAGAGGAGGATTCACCAGTGCCATGTAAGGTCGAATTATCTATTGTAATCACTGGCAAAGGTTTAGACTGATCTGATTTAGTGCTCTCTGCGCTAGATCTAGACCCCTGTGCAGCGTGTTGTCGTTGTTTTTTTTGGATTTGGACTTTCGGTTCTGGAACCAGTATAAGATATTGGCCTCCCCAACGTCTCCGAATTCTTGCAGCTGAGTGGTGATTTTTTTAATTTCCTCTCGTGAAGGGTTCACCTTACCAGAATTGAATATCTCTTCCAAAATCTGGACCTGTTCAGGCTTCGGATTCCATCTCGGCTTTCGATCTGGTGCGCTGCTCTCGTCATCATGTGATAATGTCCCTGTACATTATTATACCTGTTAAAACATTGTTATATGGATAGCCCAAAGATAGCATTTATAATAATTTGAGGTGGACATTCATCTAAAAGTACAATTTCTACAACAACACAAATAAAACAACTCCCAATCTATTTCAAACACCAAAACACCGGAACAGGGTGTAGATTGTCATCGTGCAACAAAATTGGATCCATTAACAACTTGTCCCATTAATAGAATGGTTTGCAGAGGCTTATGTTAGTACGCTGATCTGCTTTTTCCAAGCCTGACAGTGGAGCATTCTTGGTCAGCATATGGATGGCTGTAAAGGTTCTATACAATTTCGAGGGTAGGTTGAAGTGATAAATTCGTAAACGTATTCCAAATATTGAAGTTAAAATTTATTCAAAAATTTGGAAATCCGTGGTTTGGTAGAAGACTCAACAATCAAATTCTTGGTTTTCAGGTACTATGCCCTAAAAAGTCAAAAAATACCTCTCAAAGATTAGATTAAAAAAAAAAAAATCCAGTAAAAGAATAAAAATTAAATTAAAAACAATGACTTGCACCTATTCATGGTCCTTGCAGCGTTGGAAAATGTTTTATGATGGAAATTTGTTGACGTGTATTAAAAAAATTTGACTTACACTATTCATGGCCTTTGCAGCGTTGGAAAATGTTTTACGATGGAAATTTGTCGAGGTGTATTATTTTTGTCATGGTAAATTTCTATAACAAAAATTTTAAAAATTCATTGCTTTTTAAGAGAAGTCCTTTACTTTTTACATGCTATTTAATATTTTTTATTTATTATTTAAATAATATGTATGCACTTTTGTTTTTTAATATATATAAATATTTTATTGTTAATGTAAGCTATGATATTCTTATTATCATTAAATTATTTAATTCTAAGTTTATCCTAAAATATAATTTAATTAGATATATTGTATATCTTTTGCATTACTTTTCAAGGATTAAATGTAGTTAATTATGTTAATTCTAGTTATTTTATTAATAAATTATTATTTAGTATAATTACATTATAATTACTATTTCTTTAGTAGCTTCCAAGATTTTATAAAACTAGTTAAATTATTTTTGGAAAGTTTTCATGTAGTTTAGTCAAAGCTATTAATTATTATGTATTTTGAAAATGAACAATTAATTTCAATTTCATCTTTTTCTATGTGATGAATTGGATAAAAAATGAATCTTATAAGTAATAAAATAAGTTTGAACACAATTTTAATTAGAAGTTTACCAATAATAATATAACCCATATGCCTTTCGAAAAAAAAATTGTAATGTGGATGAAGAAATTCATAATCTTCTACATGTAAAAAAGGACCTAGCTCTCCCATTTGCACCCTAATCTTTGGAAAGCCCAAACCCAATGGTGTTCAAATTCAAATTCTACTATGAAAGTATTAAATGCATCAAACTTTTGGTCAAGGCAGGTTTAAAATTTCTATATCCAATTATTAAATAAATATATTTCCTAATCAAACTAAATATATAAAACATTTTACCAAATAAAGATCTATCACCAATATACCAACACAAAAAAAGTCAGATAAAAACTCTCAAAATCATAGAGAAAATAGTCATTTGACCTAGAAAAACAAGAAAAATGAGTTATATTATTTGTATGAGACAATTAAAAAAACTCTTCAATTTGGTTACTCTACTTATGAGTATGGCATGCCGTGTGATTCTCAAACTTTAATCTTCAAGGTTCAGTGTTCACAATTTAGGTTTAAATGTGCACAATGCATTATTGGTTTAGGTTTCAGAATTTAGGTTTAAGTGTGCACAATGCATTATTGGATGATGTGAGTGGAGAGAAAGATAAGTTTTTTTTTTTAATAATTCTAAAGACCTACTATTACTGACTATATGATTATCTTGGAGTCTAATCACTAAAAAAAAAAATTATACTTATTCTGGAGTCTCATCTTGGTACTTTAGTATTGTGGGTGCGCAATATGCAATGCTTATACTAAATTCGTTGAAATTTTTTGTGTTGACACCTAATCCTCACGATTGGTTGAATTTATGTAAATAGTTAAATTAGGAATGTGAACAATCATCAGGAGATGAACTGAGCAGTGACACCCTTTTCTATATAACAATAGCATACCTAATGAAATAAATCGAATAAGTTTTACTGCTTATTGGAGATTTACTGCATGGCCTGACATGGTATCAAAGCTAGTTCTCAAAACAAGTTGTAACTCCCTTCATTTTTGCTACTGTGGGTTGTACGCTGGTATGAGCATTGTCTACTGAGCACTGTCCTCTGTCGATCTGACCTAAGCACTGTTCTGATGCCTCCGTCCTTTGCATTTTTTCAGTGAATTGGTATTGCATTTTACTGCATTATTGTATGCATTTAACTGTATTATTGTATTGTGTTTTACTGCATTATTGTATGCGTTTAACTGCGCTGGATTGCAATGAAAATCGTGTTGGATTGATTTTGTATTCCACCGATTAAACATTGTTGGATTGACTGTGTATTCCACCGATTAAACGTTGTTGGATTGACTATGTATTCCACCGATTAAATGTTGTTGGATTGACGTGTATTCCACCGATTAAACACTATTGGATTGACTATGTATTCCGAGGAGGATGACGACCATTTTTGTGGCCTGATTTGGAGAAGTCTCAGCCATGCTTTCTTAAGCTTCCTGTTCTGTGGATACCGCCTCTCCAAACCACGTTGTCTTGTCATATTGTATGAAAATTGTCATATGGTAATGATATCAAATGGTAATGAATGGTATTCATATAGTGAATGTTGTGTGAGCGCAGCAGAAGCGTGATGAGCCCAAGTGGTGCCAGAGCGGAGATCCCATAAGTTTTCAAACGCTGGTTATGAATGTTTTAAATGCTGCCTGAAATATGTTTTGAAGCTACTATTTTAAATGCTGCTTGAAATACATTTTGAAGCTGATGTTTTTAAATAAGTTCGAATGTGGCCTAACATGGTATTTTTGACATGCCTGAATGGTATACGATCCAATGGTATGGTAAATGGCTTCAAATACATTTTGAATAGTTCGAATGCTACTTTGAATAGTTCAAATTCCATTTGCTATGCAACATTACAAGCCATGGTATCTGGTGATTTTGTTTGGATACCAGCGCAGTTTTAAATTACTGTTCAGATTGGTGCGATATTTTTACATGAAAACATTGGTGCGGTGAATTTCATGTATGGAGTGATAATATATTATTTTGAATGGGAATAAAAGTGAAATGAAATTCATTAAGTTTTTTATGGTGATATGTTATACGATATATGGAAGATATAGCATATATATTTGAGAAGTGAAAGGAATAACATATATATATTGTTTTCTATCAATAGAAATATTTTTTTCTTACAGAATGCATTCAATCATCTCCATGGTAGGAACAGTTCTCACTGGCAAGGAGAAATATCCTGAATGGTCCTGGATGATAAAGCACACCCTCATCTTCAATGAGTTGTGGAAAGGAGTGTGTGTCGGAGAAGGAGACAATGACCTAATACAACCTACCTCAGACAAAGAGCTCATCATTTGGGAAAACAAGAACAACAAAGCTTATCCATTAATCGCAACATCTGTAAATGAAGAGGTGAATCGCCATATTTCATCATATTTAGCTGCCTTTGAAGCCCTACAAAAGCTGAAAGAACTCTATGACTCACATTCTGCACTTGAAGTTGTCCAACTCATGATTAAACTCTTCACTCTTGAACTGCAAAATAATGATCCTCTTGCTCTTGCATCTAAGGTAAAGTCTATAATGCATGATATCAAATCCACTAAGGTTGAGAATTGGATATTCCTCTTATTGCTTTTCTCAAGGCACTTTATCCTACTTACTCCAATTATCTTGAGTCATTGCAAGCAAATGGAAATCTCAAAGATATAACCTCTGACTCTCTTGTGAAAAAGTTTGCCAAAAGAGAGAAAGCTTACGGAAACAAGACAACCCCTGAATCTTCTGAAGAGACTGTGTGCCTTGCTCATAAAGAAAAACATCCTGCTTAAGATTCTACAAGAGGAAGAGGTGGAAAAAGATGAGGAGGAAGATTTTTCAGAGGCAGCGGGGGAAAACATTCTCAAGGAGAAAAGGAAAATTTACACTGTATTCGCTGTAAAAGAAATGGATCACATGATGCATCTACATGCAAGCTATCATGGGACAAAATTGAGCAGAAAAGAAACCAACAAAAAGGTAAAACTGATGATACAGACAAAGGTAAAGCACCTGAATCCACTCACTATGTTGAGGCACAATGTAACATTGGAGTAAATGAAGATTTGTTTAATGTTTCACTTGCTTCCTGGAAAAATGATTGGCTGCTTGATTCAGGAGCAACCTGTCACATGACTCATAGAAAATATTTTTTTGAAGATTTCACTGACAATGTTGATGGAGCAATATAATTTGCAGATCAGTAAAAAATCAAGCCATCACGGCTTGGCACAATCAAGCTTAAACTGCCTTGTCTTCGAGACTTTCTTCTGGATCATGTTCTATATCTCCCACAGCTCAAGAGAAACTTGTTGTCCTTGGTCCACATCCGCCAGCAAGGTAACTCCATTCATATGTTTGATGGCAACCTCGAGGTAAGAAAAGCATCTGACCACTTTCTTGTCATGAGGGGAATAGAAGAAGAAAGGCTTCTCAAACTGCAAGGAACATCTTCTCATGCACAACATTTCTCATACAATTCTCATAATGACGAAGGTACACTTCCATCAATTTTATTATGGCATGCTATATTTGGACATTTGAACTATGACAGTCTCCGCTTATTTAAGAAAAATGGTGTTGCTGGTTTTCCTACAATTCCTAGAAAACATAAGCAATGTGATGCTTGCATTCTAGGAAAGCATAGGAAACAGTCTTTTCATGATTCAAATTCAAGAGCACATAGGAAAGTTGAACTCATTCATTCAGATTTATGTGGTCCAATTCCTATTTCTTTTGCAAATGGAAATAAATATATCATGACGTTTATTGATGACTACACCAGAGTGTGTTGGGTTTATTTATTGAAGAACAAATTTGATGCTTTCCAAACATTCAAGAATTTTCATAAATGGATTGAAAATGATGCACAATCTCATATTGGGTCTATTCGCACTGATAATGGAAAAGAATATGCATCAAATGAATTTCAAAACTATCTTCGCCAACATGGCATCAAACATCAAACAACTATGCCTTATAATCCCCAACAGAATGGTGTAGTTGAAAGAATGAAAAGAACAATCTTGAATATGGTACGATCCATTATTTTCTTCAAAAATGTAAAGATAATGTTTTGGGTTGGTGATGTTCTATGTGCTGCATATATAAAGAATAGATGTCCATCTAATGCTATAAGAAACAAGACTCCTTATGAATTGTGGTATGGACATGTTCCTTTGGTAAAACATCTCATGGTCTTTGGTTCCACCTGTTATGCTTTGATACCAAAGGTACATAGAAACAAACTTGGTGCTAGAAGTCGTAACTATACCTTCCTGGGGTATTCAAACACCTCCAAAGCATACCGCCTCTATGATGAAGTAAATAAAAAGTTTGTTGTATCTAGAGATGTAATTTTTCTTGAATCATCTAAATCTGACAATGTTGTTGAGCGACAACTTGATCGCTTGGATAGATTTGTAAAAACAAAATCATTTCAAGAATTTGATAATCAGATTCCACATCTTGAAGGGGGGATTCCTATTCTTGATCAACATGTGGAATCTTCTTCTGAAGAACACTCTCCCCCGAATGAAACACCAACAACGGATGATGCTTTAAGTGATGTAATTGATAGAATTGGGAGACTCAATCTTGATTCAGTCCCAACTCAATCAACAAAGCAGCCTGGACCATCTCAGAAAACTCCCCCAAAGTGGTTGACAAAGACACTTGAAAGTGTTCATCCTAATGAAATTGGAAAAAGAGGAACCAAAAATTCAAACCGACAAAATGCAGGTGATGTAGAGGACTCTAATTCACCTGTTGATATGGATGTTTCTTATGATTTTGAACTGAACTTGTCTACAGATTTTGAACCAACTTCATTTAAAGAAGTTGCTTCTCATGATGAATGGAAAGAAGCAATGCAAAAGGAGTATGATGCCCTCATAAAGAACATCACTTGGAAGCTGGTTGATCCTCCATTTGGAACCAAACCAATTGGCTGGAAGTGGGTCTACAAGAACAAGTACAAAGTTGATGGCTCACTTGACAAGCACAAAGCTAGGCTTGTGGCAAAAGGTTTTGCACATAAGGAATGGGACAATTATGAGGAAGCTTTTTCCCCCACAGCAAAATGGGCCACCATCTTGACACTCTTTGCACTAGCAGCTCAGAACAGGTGGAAAGTCCATCAAATGGATGTAAAAACTTCCTTCTTGAATGGAGATCTAAAAGAGAATGTTTTTATGTCCCAACCTGAAGGATTTCGTGTGAAAGGACATGAACATAAAATATGAAAACTTGTGAAGTCCTTGTATGGCCTCAAACAAGCACCGCGAGCTCGGTATGAAAAACTAATTGAGCATCTTCTGAAACTCAACTTCAATCATTTTGATCTTGATGATGCAACTTTATTTGTCAAGAAAGTTGCCAAAACAATTGTATATCTTGTGGTATATGTAGATGATCTTTTAATGATAGGGAACAATGAAAGCTACATTGCATCCATAAAGAAGGAATCGGGGAAAAGTTTTGAAATCACTGATTTGGGCTATGTTCATTACTATCTTAGCGTTGAAGTAACGGAATATGCAAAGTCCATATTTCTTTCTCAAAATAAATACATTGGAGATTTGTTAAACAAATTTGGCATGACAGAGTGCAATCCTCTTACTACTCCAATGGAACAAAACTTAAAGCTCACATCTATTGAAGGAAAGGAATTTGAGGATGCAACAAAGTATATACAGCTTGTAGGAAGTCTCAAATACCTTACTACTACCAGACCACACATTTGATTTGATGTTGGAATCCTCTCCAGGTTTATCCAAAAGCCTTGTGAGGGACATTGCTCTCTTGCAAAAAGAGTTCTAAAGTACTTGAAGGGAACTCAAGACCATGGAATCAAGTACACACACGTGGATGACTTCAGTATGATCGGATACTCTGATTCAGACTTCGATGGAGACAAAGAAACTAGGGTATCTAGTTCAGGATATGCTATGAGTCTTGGATCAGGATCGGTCTCCTTGAGATCACGCAAACAATCAGTTCCAGCAGATTCCACAACAGAAGCAGAATACGTGGCAATAGCTCAAGCAACAAAAAAAATTGTGTGGCTCAGGAAAATTCTTGAAGATTTGCAGGTAAAACAAGTACAATCAACTCCACTCATGATTGACAATACCTCTACAGTAAAGTTGGCCAAGAACCCAAAGTTCCATGATCAAACAAAGCACATCAATACTAAATATCATCTAATCCGACATCATGCTGAGGCCAAAACAATCAATCTACATCATTGTTCAACAAATGAGCAAATTGCAGACATCTTCACCAAAGCGCTTGGAAGAGAAAAACTTGAAAGATTCAGAATGATGCTTGGACTCACCAATATCCCTTCATTAACGGGGGAATGTTGACACCTAATCTTCACGATTGAGTGAATTTATGTAAATAGTTAAATTAGGAATGTGAACAGTCATCTCGAGATGAACTGAGTCACACCCTTTTGTATATAACAATAGCATACCTAATGAAATAAATCAAATCGGTTTTAGTGCCTATTGGAGAGTTATTGCATGGATTGACATTTTATTTATACAATTTTGTTTAAAATTTCTAAACAATTTATTATATAAATAGGTTTCAAAGTAAATTTTCAAACTATTAACTAAATTCACTACTTTAAATTCAAAATTTTAAAAATTAAGTAAATGTAATCATCGACAGGAATCATGATGTTGCGGTATAACCCTATATGAATAGCATTCAAATGATAAACAGAAGCAACTCTACGAAGGACCAGAAATTTGGGAGGAAAACGGGAAAACATGAGTAGGTTGAACCAGAAGCAACTCTACTAAGGACTGGAAATTTGGGAGGAAGTCATGAGTAGGCTAAACCGAACCCATCATGTTGTTAAACCATGATTTTAGTGTCAGTTATCATCATGCAGCAGTATACAAATCTAAAAATCAATAAGAGGAATTCCATTTTCTAGTCATCTTTAGAAAGCCCTCCACCTCTTCATTACAATTTGCTTGATCTATTCCCAAGAACTGTCATACTTTCTCTCATTATTTAATTTCTTATGCTATATAGGACTGTTTTCCGTGAGGACGAAGATAGATATATTTCATAAATTTAAAGTATGAGATAAGTGACATAAACCACATTCCAAGGCTTTATGTTGGACTGTATTAGTAACTAAGTTGACCATATTAAGTTACTATTATGCTTATCTCCAACCAGTGTAGAAAATCCCTCAAATACTGCCTGTATAGTACACATACTTCTATTATTAATAGATAAACATTCTGAATACGCCTGTAAGTCAATTGAATATTTAACCAACAAACATTGTTCTTAGTTTCTATTCCATCCAAGAATGCACAATGTTTCAAACTAAATTGGAAGACAAGGTTAAAAATAGCTTTAGATGTAAGCCAAGGTAAGTATTTCTAATGATACTTCGATGCACATTACTTTTTCTGATCCAAACGTTGATCCAAGTGCAAGGTCATATTTGAAGGATTGGAACATCTCTATATGGGGTGCACTCCAAAAATAATTCACAAGGTTGTCCAGGTTGCCAATATTTTTCCACACAACAATTTGAAAGGAATATGGGGAAATTTCAGTCTTTTAACGGATCACAATGGATTGGGAGGCCAGTGTGGTGCAAGGCCTACACGATACTTTGATTCAGTATAGACCACATACATTCAACACTCTTTTTCTATTGGTCACATTGAACAATTGGATTGTGCAGGTTTTGTAATGGTTTGATATGGGGGTTGATTGTGATCTACAATAGTAAACCACCACATATGGTTTTTTTTATTGATTAAGTTGAATAACTAGATTTGTTGCATGTACTTTCTTGATATGAGATTGATTTTTCTCACTACCATTATAACAGACACACTCTTTATATGTTCAACAGAGGCCGTAAGTTTTGGGCAATGCAATTTCTAATCTCTTGACACATAACATTTCTTTTTCAGAGCACTTGCTAATTGAGATGCCACCAAGGTCAGAATAACTAAATTAATTATAAAAGGATAAAAAGTTGTTTCGTAGTAGCAGCCTAGCTAACACCTCCACCTAATTTGACCTCCATAAAGAGGAGTCGCCTCAGGAAAAAGAGCAACGGAAAGCCAAACATGGGAGTAGGTAAAGGTAGTTTTCTAAAACTAAGGTCCTAGTTTGACTATGACTTATTTTTTTATTGTGTATGACTTTCTAGGTTTGACTTTATTTTGTAACGTCACATGACTCTATTCCATGCATCTGTTACATGATCTCTCATGCATATTTTCACATGACGAAAAATACTATCACTGCATTGAAAAGAACCTTTAATTGAAGGACCTGAGTTGCACAAAAATGTTTTGGTAATGCAATAGAATAAAGTTGAGCTAGCATATCCGCACCTTGCTTAGAAACTTACAAACATGGGTGGAGTAATGACAATTTTGCTCATTTCTATCAAGAGAATAGAAACTTCCGGCCAACCTCCTAAATATTCACTATAAGGTTTTTGAATAGAAAGGAATACACAATATTTGGCATACAATTCTTATAGTACATTGCTACTGGTATGACTGGTAAATAATAAATAATATTTATCATATTTTTAAAATAAGGAAACTTAATTAGCTATTTCAAATATATAACACTGACATCAATTCACGAATACTCATTCAATCTAGTAATAAAAGAACCAACATCACCAAAGGCCAAAGAGTATCAATAGGGCTTATCAAAACGCATGCAACAAATAGAGGGTTGAATAGATGGTTGCAAGAGCCTCTCAAAATAAATGAGTCATTATTAGTCATTAAGGGATAAATTACTAGATGTCAAGAATATAGTGTCCCCCACCTAAATCCAAAGTTCATAGTGGAAATGGTTTATTGGAATCTCCAAAAGATTGCCACAAGACAAATGATAGAGTGATATTTGAAAAAAAGAATGAGACCTCGTAGAACCATATGTGACCATACATGAAAAAAGAAAAATGAGGAGTTATTTCCACTAAAGAAGAGATAATCCTAATTAAATGGATAGGTTCTTTATATGGCAAAGGAATACGTAGGATTGAAACCAAATCTTATAGATAGCCCCAAAAAATGGCTTAGACCCTAGAGACTTTATCTCTAGAGTCAGTTAAAGGAGGGAGATATACAAGAACAAAGCTAAGAAATATTTCTTAAATTAAATTTTTATGAATGAATTGGCAAGTGGATGGAGAAATTATTGAAGACCTTCTTGCAACGCCAAATGTAGCAATCATTCTAGGCATAGAGGCACGAACACTAGTTTTATGTAAACTAAGAAAATGCAATAGTGTAATGCAATATATTAAACTTCAGTTGGCCTATCCGCACCTTACTTAGGAACTTACAAATATTGGTGGAGTGATGACGACTTTACTCATTTCTGTCAAGAGAATAGAAACTTCCAGTCAGCCTTCTAAATATTTGCTATAAGGTGTTTGAATAGAAAGGAATACATAATATTTGGCATGCAATCCTTATCATACATTGCTACTCATATGATTTGTAAATAATAAACAATACTTTTTTATATCTTTTAAATAAGTAAGGCAACATAACTAGTTGTTTCAAATGTATATAAGGGACATTCATTCATGAATACTCACTCAATCTAGTAACGAGAGAACTAGCACCACCAAAGGTGAAAGGATTATCAATAGGGCTTATCAAAAGGAATGCAACGAATAGAGGGTTTCAAGAGCCTCTCAGAAATAAATGAGTCATTATTAGTCATCAACGGATAAATTACTAGATGTCAAGAATATAGTGTCCCCACACCTAAATCCAAAGTTGACTTGTAAATAATAAACAATACTTTATGATCTCTTTTAAATAAGTAAGGCAACTTAACTAGTTGTCTCAAATATATTCAAGGGACATCCATTCATGAATACTCACTCAATCTAGTAAAAAAATAACTAGCACCACCAAAGACCAAAGGAGTATCAATAGGGCTTCTCAAAACGCATGTAATGAATAGAGGATTACACGAGCCTCTCAAAAATAAATGAGTTACTATTAGTCAGCAACAGATAAATTACTAGATGTCAAGAATATAGTGTCCCCACACCTAAATCCAAGGTTGACTATGTAAATGGTTTATTCGAATCTGCAAAAGATTGTCACAAGACAAATGATGTAATGATATTTGAAAAAAAGAATGAGACCTCGTAGAACCATATTTGGAAATACATGAAAAAAGAAAAATGTGGAGTTGTTTCCACTAAATAAGAGATAATCCTAATTAAATGTAGAGGTTCTCTATATGGTAAAGGAATATGTAGGATTGAAACCAAATCTTATAGACATGCCAAAAAACTGGCATAGACCCTAGAGTAAATTCTCTAGAGTGAGTTAAAGGAGGGAGACATACAAGATCAAAACTGAAAAATATTTCTTAAATTAAATTTTTATGAATGAATTGGGAAGTGGAAGGAGAAATTATTGAAGACCTTTTTGCAACAGCAAATGTAGCTATCATTCTAGGAATAGAGGCATGAACACTACTTTTAAGTAAATTGAGAAAATGCAATACTGTAATGCAATATATTAAAGTTGAGCTCACCTATCCACACCTTGCTTAGGAACTTACAAATATTGGTGGAGTGATGATGATTTTACTCATTTCTCTCAAGAGAATAGAAACTTTCGGCCAACCTTCTAAATATTCACTATAAGGTGTTTGAATAGAAAGGAATACATAATATTTGGCATGCAATCCTTATCATACATTGCTACTGATATGACTTGTAAATAATAAACAATACTTTATGATCTCTTTTAAATAAGTAAGGCAACTTAACTAGTTGTTTCAAATATATACAAGTGAGATCCATTCACAAATACTGACTCAATCTAGTAACAAGAGAAATACCACCACCAAAGGCCAAAAGATATCAATAGGGCTTATGAAAAGGCATGCAACGAATATAGGGTTGCAGGAGCCTCTCAAAAATAAATGAGTCATTATTAGTCATCAATGGATAAATTACTAGATATCAAGAATATAGTGTCCCCCCACCTAAATCCAAAGTTGACGATGGAAATGGTTTATTAGAATCTACAAAAGATTGTCACAAGATAAATGATGGAGTGATATTTGAAAAAAGAATGAGACCTCGTAGAACCATATGTGGCAATACATGAAAAAAGAAAAATGAGGAGTTTTTTCCACTAAATAAGAGATAATCCTAATTAAATGGAGAGGTTCTCTATATGGCAAAGGAATATGTAGGATTGAAACCAAATCTTATAGATAGGCCAAAACATTGGCGTATACCCTAGAGTAAAGACTCTAGAGTGGGTTAGAGAAAGGAGATATACAAGAGCAAAGATAATAAATATTTCTTAAATTAAATTGTTATGAATGAATTGGGAAGTAGAAGGAGAAACTATTAAAGACCTCCTTACAACACCAAATGTAGCTATCATTCTAGGCATAGAGGCATGAACACTAGTTTCAAGTAAATTGAGAAAATGATGTGCCATGTTTGAGGCCAATAGAAAATACACTCGATGAGCATGATGAATGGAACATGCATAGAGAAATGGTCTACCTAAGGCACTAAATGGTAAAGTAGAAAGTGTGTAGAAGTCCAAAACTAAAATGAAAAAAATGAGGCTGAGGTGGTCATTCATTTTAGTAGAACTTGATAGCTATGCAGAAAGGTATTGTAGAAAAGTAGAATGGTAATGGGAAAGTTACATATAAAAGTTGAAGTTGTAGTTGTGTGAAATAAAGGGTGTGAAGTACCATTGGTGACTTCTAAAATAATGAGAGGGAGAGACATGGTTGTATTTTAGTTCACTTTGGGAGTATAATGGTTTTCTTGTTTCGATAAAAAAAAATTCTTGAGTGTTTGTCACCTACTATAAATGATGCTTCAATATATGGAATAGTGTTAGGGTTTCTTGATTAGGGGTCCATCATTGTAATAGATAAAAAGGGGGACAAAAGATCCAATATAAACATAATGGAAAAGGGGATAAAGGATCCAATATAAACAAAATCTAGTGAGGTGGGTAGTAGTGTAACATATAAGTGGCCACATGGACATGGTTCAGAATAGTAGAGATGGGACAATACCTTACAAGTGGGAAGGGATTATATATTATGATCAAATTCTTTGAGTAATTTAATAAAAATATTGCTAATTGATTATCAATATCCATGTCATATGGCTTACATTATGATGTTTTTTCCTTACAGCACCACAAAGAACTTTATATATCACAATCTGAGGGAGATATATGACTTGATTCAGGTTCAATATGGATTTGACATGTGACATCAAAACCAAATATTAATAACAAGAAAATATTTTAATCTTCATCTTCATTGAAATAATTATTTCCCTTTCCAAGGAATACTGTCTATAAATTTGATTTATGATGAACAAAAGTTACATTAGCATATTCCTAAGCGAATTCCTATAGTCAATTACCTGAGCGAAAAAAAAATGGCTACTAGAGATATAAAATATATTACTTTTTTTCATCTTTCCTTCCCAATAAAAAAACAAAGAAAAAATATGTTTCTAGAAATTGTCTCTAAATTGTGCATAGATGGTGTCTCAAAATTCTTGAACCAAAATAATAATTGTGTGATTTACCATAATAAAAATTAATAAAAGAAGTACACCTACAATATCATCATCAAGTAGACAGATACTTGAGAACGATGACGAAATAGAATCTTTATTTATCTCCAAGGGTCAAGAAAATTTGTAAGTTTTGGCCCACCTTCTCTTCAATGACCTTCCATGTTCCACTATCCAAGACCATAGTAGCTTTAGAGATTTTTCCCATGAGTGTGTTCCATTTCCAATAGATGTGATCAAAGGTGATCTGGGAAAACATAGGAATTTTTTATAAGATATTTTCATAAAGAGGCATAAGTGTGAAATTTCTCAAATGGGCATGTCTAATGACCCAATTTATAACCACCTATGATTCCCCATATAAATGAAGAGAGTGTATTCACAAATGGATGGAACATTGAATACTGAGATAAAGAGTAAAGAGCTAAGCATAATTATTTATGACATGTCCATTATTTGTAGATAAAGGGAAAGAGTGTGAATTGTGTAGGTAGATGATGCCTCCTACCCCACCTAAGGAGGGATTGGTTTGGATAGAGCCTTCAAAGAAATCCCATGGAAAATATTGTTTAATAACTATATACAAAGAAGAAACAGAAGAATCACATTTATGTTTGGATGTCAGAGATTTTTGCAAAGCTAGATTGTGTAAATCTATTCTGTTAAGAAGGAACACTGGTTTTCAAAAACTTCTTTGTTCTTCTCACACCATATGCCCTGTGCCACCACCAATGGGATATCCTTGTGAAGGGAATTTTGTTTAGTAGATATTCGGTTTTTGAAATGATCTTCAACGGTTAATCCTTGCAAGATGTATAAGCACCATTCTAGATTCTTTATTTATTTCCATGTCATCTAAGTGAAAGGACACATTATGAATAGATGGGAGACTATTTCAGATGTTGAAAGATCTAGGCGACATTTATATGGTCCCGATAATGATTTGTTTTGGACTATATCTTGTGTTGGAGCTTCATTTCTTCTAAAAACCCCACCCACATTTACCCACTTTCACTGGACTGCAAAGGTAAAAATGAGATAAAGAGCTACTATGACCCGGCCTAACCTCCTAGGTCCCACTAAGGAAGTGGGGTCAACACCTGACAACCAAATGACATCTCAGCACATCCTGCTGGGTCTTCAACTCACTCAAAGGTTTGGAAACCATCCCAAGTAGCCAAATCCTAAGTTGGACCATGTTTTCCTTTCCTTGATCCCTCAACCACTCCCACAACAAGGCACACATGCAGTTGGGAGCCTCTTGCTACATGCATAAGCTTGCATCATAGTGGTTGTAGCGCAAAATGTCTAGTTCAAAGCATGTAGTCTCAAATTCTCAGCCTAATTTCCATGAAAATCTCTAGACCATTGCCCAAAACTCAATGAGACCTTCCAAAATCCTTTCTAACATCATAACAGAGTCATCCAATCAAACTTGAATAATTTGTTTTTACCTAGCCTAGCTTGACCATGATAGTCATTTCATCAAACATATTGAGAACATGTAATCTATAGGTCATGAATGCATATTTGAACATAGGGTTGGATATTTATTTGAGAATAATCAAGAAGGTCTAGTGCCCTCTCATAAAATCTACAATCACATTTTTAAGGTCATGCGATCATCAACCATTCATCAATTAATCAAACATTTCAAGAGCCATTACTAGAACTTGTTATGAAACAATGCTTATAACCAGCATATAACCTTAATAATAACCATGATATAACAACCATAAATTCCACATAATAAAAAGTACAATTAATCATAAAACATAAGAGGAATAAATATTTTATTAACATATGCAAAAGCCAACCATGTCAGGGACTTCCACATACCACCCAACCATAGATTGAGCATAATAAAACCTTTCTTTCAGCTAATCATCCCCATGCCATATTCTAAGTATGAATGTGGGACTCACAAAAAAAAAAATAAGGATTCTTGAATATTAAACCACCAACACCCTCAGGATTTATTATAATCCCACTAAAACGGTCAAGGGATTCTTAGGCTAAATAAGATTAGATGCCTCCGAATATTATAACCAATACCTTCAATAATTTTCTTGTCTCCACCCTCAAGATTTACTGAAATCCAGTTAAAATCGGTCCATGGATTCCTAAGTCTTTGGGAATTTTCCTGAGACCACCTCACCTAGTTGTAAAACCATCTCACAATCAAAGTCGCAAGTAAATGAAGAAACCCATCAAACCATGACTATCTGAAAATGGCAAGGCAAGGCTAAAACCACTATCACACCTGGAAAACCCATGTCAATGACAACAAGAGAACTAAATATATTCATGCATGTACCTCTTTATACCTCAAAAATCACTGCAACAACAATGGGGAATAACTACCCGGTCCAGACCTTAAAGCAGCTCCTTTTTTGTTGAGTTTGATGGCTCCGACTAGTTTAATTAGGTCTAGTTAACTTCTCCCTCTCATATTGGTTTATGATGAATCTTTCACTACCAATAGTTAAGGATATTCATATCCCTTCTTCTTGCTGATCAGACAAGAGAATGACCCTTAAGCTGATTTAGGCTTACCCAAGCCACAACTAAAATATTGCTTCTTTGAGAAGAGCACTTAAAAGAATGTAGAAATTATTCTAAATGCAAACTTATTCTATAATGCAAGTAGAAAGAAACTAATTTTAATCTTATCTTAATTAGACAGATATAGATCTAACCCAACCAAGAGTAAGATATTTAAAGTATTGGCATTTAAATATGTCTTGTTTATAATGAATATCAATTTAATGAAGTAGTTCAATTAATTGACATTATGGATGCCAAAACACATCCTATTGAGACCTATTAACAGAAATAATCAGTCAACAACACTCAGGAAGAAATTCACAAAAAATTTATTGATTGTCAACACCATTGGTGGGCTTACCTATCTTCTTGCTAAGTTCATTGCCTTCAAACTTAAGCCTTTAGTTGGTCGTACGGAGTCCTTCGTCATAGACTCTTCTTTCTTTATTAATGAGCTCAAAGGCATTAAGCTTGACCCTGAGGAAATCCTTGTTAGTTTTGATGTTGTTTCCCTATACACCTGCATCCCTATAAATGAGGCCATGGAGGTGATCAACCGCCTCACTGATCCTGATACTGCTCAATTAGTGGAGATCTATCTCACGTCCACCTTCTTTAGTTTGGAAAGAGAGTTCTTTGAGAAAACCCGTGGTGTTGCCATGGGCTCCCGCCTTTCCCCTGTCGTAGCTAATATTTTTATGGAGGATTTTGAATCCAAGGCCCTAAGCTTAGCACACCTCCTGCTAAAACTTTGGAAGAGATTTGTATATGATACTAATGTCATCTAGTCTCATGGCCAAGAGGAATTGTATCTCTTCTTCAATCATCTCAACTGTCAATCGTGAGCCATTAAGTTCATTAAAGAACAAGAAGTCAATGGTTACCTCTCGTTCCTTGATATTCTTATTTCTAAGAATAGTGACGGTTCCCTCTCCCACCAAGTGTTTCGAAAGAAAACACATACAAAGCAGTATCTTCATGCCAATTCCCACCATTTCCAGGCTCAGAAGTTGGGTGTTCTCAACACCCTAGCTACTCAAGCCCTTAGGATCTCTGATGAAAAAAGCTTTGATAAAGAGAAATCCCACGTCCTTAATGTTTTTGTTGAGAATGGTTATAGCAAGTACCTGGGTCAAAAAGCTTTCCTCAAAGCTGCCAAAAATTCATTAGCTAAAAGAGAACCGAAAGAGCGGGTCCCAGGTGTCCAGCTTCTGTATGTTCAAGGGACCACTGGTAAGATTGCCAGGATTCTTAAGAGGCATAATGTCCCCTCGACCTTTAGACCCCTCAACACCATTCGTAAATCCCTTAGATCTGTAAAGGATCCTATCAACCCTAAGGACATGAAAGGGGTTTATATTTTTCCTTGTTCCTATGGGACCCCCTCTATTGGTGAGACTGGACGATCCATTATTCAAAGGATTAGTGAGCATGCAACTGACCTCAGGCATAGGAGGACCAAGTCTTTCGCTTTAGCTGAGCGTGCCGAAAGTACCAAACATCATGTTTGCATAGAGGAGACGAGTGTTATCGCTAGGGTTTCGTAGTTCCATCACCGAAAATTTAGGGAAGCCCTTGAGATTGAGAAAGACTGAACAATCTCAATAAAGAAGACAGATGCAAGATAAGTAGTTGCTGGATCCTAGCCCTCTCTTCCTAAGTAAAGGATTTTTTCTATTTTTTTATTTTCTTCTCGTTATTTACTGATTTTATATTTATTTATTTTTTATTCTTTTTTCGTTATTACTTATTTTATTTTATTTATTTATTTTAATTAATTAATTAATTTATTTATTTATTTATTAATTTTTATTTTTATATTAATTTTTTTTTTTCAATTTGTACCTTTTATAGCATCTCTTTCTTCTATTTATATAATAATATTAATTAATTTAAGTTTTATTTTTATTTATTTATTTTTTAAATTTTTTTTTTTAAGTAGATCGCTCCAATATTTTGTTAATTTTAAACTAACTTATCTTAACAACATAATATTAATTTTTTTAATTAAACTATATAATAATAATAATAATAAATAAATTAAATAAATTACCTTTTTAAGACTACCATTAAACACCATTTTAAAATTATTTTATTTATTTATATATTTTTTACCTAAATTTAACTAATTCCATAAAAAATTAAAAAAATTAAAATTTGACATTGGTCCTAAAGTCAAAATTAGTCATTTGTCAAATTAGCCATTGGAGACTCTGCTCAGACTATTTAACATGCTAAGCTCAATCTGTTTCTTCAACTTGTCCTGACGATGAACCACACTAGTTGGTTCAAAACGTGTCGACAAATGAAATTTTATGTGATTTACGCTAAACAATCTCTCAAAAAATGTTATTGATTGTCCAATCAATAAATCCAATAATTAAACAATAATATGCAGACATAGTTCACAACACATTACCATTCAATAAATCACTTTTATAAGACAAATTTTCGAGTAAATAGTTACTCCGAAATAAAAAATTAATTCATAAGAACAAAGATACATAATAACAACATTGAGACAAATTACCCATATTGACAAAAGTGCACAAACATGAATAAAATGACACATTCCTATTATCATCAAAATGAAACTCATATTTGAAACAATAGTATTAGAAATACCAATTTATTGCATCTATTTCTTTGACCCTGGTCTCCAACAGTCCTTTATATTACTTGAACTTCTTTTTTCAAAGTTAAAGCCACAATAGTGCAAATGTTGCCCATCATACATAATTCAAGATACAAAAGAAAAATCCTCAATAATCCCCAGATCTGAGATTTTCTCTCCTCCCTCGTACAATTTTAAATTCCTATTACAAAAGTGCTTTCAGAAGTCCAAAATTGCAGAGGAGAACAACCTATTATTCCATTCTACAATCTCTTATTTATAATATTTGCAAGGGAATCCTTGAGAGGAAAGTTTGTTGAAGACAAATCTGCCCAATCCAGTTTTATTTGCTCAGAATTAAAATCTTTAATTGTTGGATCATTCTCATTGATTGAGATATTTTTCTCCATATCTCTTCTACTGTTTTCTTGTAAGAAGAAATCAAAATAAATTAAAATGCAACAATAAAATCAAAATATCATTTCTGGCATGTAAAACAAATCCAATCAAATACAATTAAAAAAAATTGAAAATAAAATGTAAAATTTCTATTGATGCCTAAGATGGTCTAATTGGCCAAGGATATCATTGACGAATGGATCTGCATTGAGAAGAGGCTTGGAGAAATGAAAATGCAAAATATAAAACTCAGAAAATTGATTTTGTTTTAGAAATTCGGAGCTCAATCTTCTACCTAATTTTTGGCCCAATAAATGACCAAATCTATTAATGAAACCTCCTAAAAAATGTTCTCCTCGATTTTTTCTTTCCAATGAGCCATCCTCGACCTCATTTAGCCAAACAAAACTCAATCTATAAGCTTCCAAAGTAGATGAGTTAATTTTGGCACAAATCTGCAAATTCTATTGCTTGGCTAAAAATCAGAATTTTAATTAAAAGTTTAATACCAAATTAAAATTCTAATTATTTAATAATTAATTCTAATTTCATTGTTAATCATAAATTAAACTAATTATTTAATAAACTA
>APFE030103709.1:0-13321 GCA_000404065.3 Pinus taeda | reverse complement strand
TAAGGGTAGTAGGGTCAACCAGAATCTCATTACTGGATGGGTTTTTTGGTTACAATCAGAGTTTAGTTCACATAGATGACCAGGCCAAAATTGTGTTTACTACCCCTTGGGGCACATTCATGTATGTGAAGATGCCTTTTGGATTAAAGGATGTAGGGGCCACTTTCCAAAGAGCCATGGATATAGCTTTTGCTAAGGAAATTCATGACTTCCTAGTAATATACTTATATGACATCATTGTATTCTCAAAATATGATAAACAACACTTATATTATCTAAGGTAGGTTTTCATCAAATGCAGGAAGTATGGAATTTCTTTGAATCCCAAGAATATTTATTTTGGTTAGAAGAAGGAAATTTATTAAGCCATATAATCTCAAAAGATGGTATTCGAATAGATCCTATAAGAATTGAAGCCATCTTACATATACAACATCCTAGGAGCATTAGGGAATTACAAGCCTTTTTAGGAAAAATCAACTTTCTTAGGAGATTTATTTCTAACTTAGCATAATTAATTAGATCATTAAACAATATGTTGAAGAAATATTCGAACATAAAATGGACCATTGAGGCTAAGAGATCCTTTCAATATATTAAGCTAGCCTTAACAAAAACACCAGTTTTGATCAGTCCAAAGTTTGATAGAGATTTCATTATATTTTCTTTTGCCTCAAAACACACAATTTTTGCAGTCCTACTGCAGAAGAATGATCAGGGTTATGAACAACCTATTGCCCTTTTTAGCAAAGCCCTGAGGGATGCCCCCTTAAAATACAATATAATGGAAAAGCAAGCCTTTGCTTTGGTCAAAGCTATTAAAGATTTTAGAGTTTACATTTTATATTCTCATATAATAGCCTATGTCCCCAATGCAATAGTCAAGGACATCCTAACTCAGGAAGGTCTAGATGGAAAGAGAGGAAAATGGATCACTACTATATTATAATATGACCTATAAATCAAACCAACAAAGTTAATCAAAGGCCAAGCTTTAGCCAAGTTCATGGCTGAATCAAACTGTCAGGCCTTAGACATAAATTTTATTGCAAAAATGGATAATGAAGAGGAGATGGCGACTCCACCAATCAACCAGGCCTTTATTGAATGACCATGGTATGCTGACATCATATATGTTTTATAAAATCTACAAGTTCCTCCTGAATTATCCAGGACCAAAAGCATATTTTAAAAAATGAAATCTTTAAAATTTTGCATAATTGACAATGCTTTGTTTTTGAGGAATCATGGAGGTATCCTTCTTAATTGTTTATTGAAAGAAGAATCTGACAAGGTGTTACAAGAGTTTCATGCAGGTGAATATGGAAGACATATATACTAGAAAATCACTACTAACAAGATTCTTAGAGCCAGTTTCTATTGGCCTACTTTATTTTCTGATGTAAATAAATTTGTAACCTCATGTCATAAATGTCAAATTTTCGAAGGAAAGAAAAAGCTTTTACCCCTACCCCTAAAAAAAAATCTCTGCTGAAGTACCTTTTCAACAATGGGGTCTTGACTTCATTGGTGAAATCCACCCACCCTCCTCTACCCAACACAGATGGATCCTCACCGCTATACACTATTTCACAAAATGTATAGAAGCCATACCATCAAGGCAAGCCACTGACACCATCATAATAACCTTCCTTACTGCCAATATCCTATCTAGATTCGGGTTCCCAACCAAAATCATCACTTATAATGCAGCAACTTTCAAATACCCTGGGCCACTCCATATCTTATTACCCTCAAGTAAATGGACTAGCAAAGTCCTCAAACAAAAGTCTAGTAAATATCATCAAAAAATTGTTGGAGGATAACAAGAAAATATGGAACAAAAAGCTAGTAAATGCCTTATGGGCAGATAGGCTAACCACAAAGAAATCCATTGGTACTAGTCCGTATCAATTAGTTTATGGAATGGAAGTTGTTTTCCCATATTTCTTGGGAACACCAATGATGAAACTTCTCCAAGAGTTGCAGGTTAAACCAAATGGCATCCAAAGAAGAATCAACCAAACAATTCACTTATAGCAAACCAGTGATGAAGTGTACATCAGATTTCAAGTTGTGCAGGAAAGGATCAAGAAGAATTTTGATAAAAAGACTAAGGCAGAATATTTTTACCTAGGGGACAAAGTTTTAAAATGGGATTCAAGGAGAGAGGATAAAGGTAAACATGGGAAATCTGATTTCCTATGGAAAGGCCCGTATATCATTTATGCTTTCAGGGGTAACAATGCTTTCTTCCTTAGAGAAAAGGATGGCATAGAAGAAGAAGGAGGACTAGGTAATGGTCGAATGCTCAAACACTACATTGAACCTAGTTATTGATTTCACTGATCATTTGTATGTACTTTTTTTTCAAAAGTCTAGAGTTGATTGGATGGTGATTTTTGAAGTTGAAGCCCGAAGAGAAGGCCCTAAGCTTCAAAAGTTTTATCGTCATAACTAGTAATAATGCAAAAGCACATAAGAAAAATGTTGCAGGGTAACATCACAGCAATGCAGGAGGCCATTGATCTACAAAGTTCTTGACATTTCGTCAGGCAATGCCATCCCCAAGTGGAGCCACTATTAGGTTCCTATACCAATAGGAGTCATAATTTTTGAATCAGTCAGATTAAACCTGTAATATGTACATACTTTTTCTTTCTACAAATGTTTTCCATATTGAAAAATTAAAAATGTTTTTAGGGTATGTCCTAAAGAATAATCAAAGGACAAAAAGAACAAAAAGGTAAAAAATATGAAAAATATGAACCCCAAGAAAAGAAAAAAGATCATGAAAGTGAGCAAGCCAAAATGGCACTACTATTTACTTTTGGTTCATAATAAACAATTGTGTGTAGTTTGTAATCTTTGCCACAATCCATGATAGTAAAAATGTTTAAACTTGGCTATTTCATGTTTTAAATTTCATGTCTATAGATAGAGAATAAAAATATGACCAAACAGTTTAATCTTGGCGGATCATCAGATAGGTGGAGTAAATAAAAGTAGTTCAACTGTTTAATCTGATCCTTTGGATGTAATAAGGTTAGATTTAGTTAGTTTACTATTGTAAAAGATAAATAAAAATATTTGATAAGGGTTTGCTAGCTCAAATGCACCCTAAAAAAGTGAGGAAAAAATGGTAGGATGAGTAAGTGGGTAAGTAGTAGAAAGATTGTAGAAGCATGATGATTGATAACACAAGGCATGTTTATCATCTTTTCCATCATGAAAGTTCTATATATAAATAGACAATCAAGAATGAAATTGGATGTCAAAGTCAATTAATTAAATTCTCTCATCCATTTCACCTTTTACTTAACTAATTTCCCACAATAAAGTTCAAAGTACCAAAACTTTTAAGCCAAAGAGGCTCAGAGCATTTGTCTGACTTTTGGAGGGATCAGACCCTCAACTCAATGACTTATAGGCAATAAGTACTAAAACACCCTCATAAAAATTCATCCCCCCCACTTCAGTTCATTCATTTTCCCTAATAATACTCCTATATTAAAGTTAAAATACTTTTACCCAGGAAAACTATTTATCCCCCCACATAAATCATTTTCATATCAAAAAACCACAAAAACACCTTATCCTAAGTATTTATATTAATGTTGGAAAAGCATTAAAACATGAAAAAACATTTAATTAGCGTTTTGTGCCCCTTTCCGCTCATTTTGTTAATTACTAATTTTTATTTATTAAATCCCAATAAAAACCCGTATCCTCGTTATATTTAATTCTACATATAAATTAACCCTAACCGTAGTTTCCTTATATAAACTATAATTTTCTACCCAAACCCTGAAAAACACACTATTTAATCGATCTGCGATTAAGTTAGTCTAAAACCCAACTAATCCCTCCGCTAATGACCCTGACACCTTAACCCGCCCTAATCTCTCATCAACTAAAAAACCGTTGCAGTTAAGCGCTCTCTGGGCCCCCCACTACACTCCATGCAACTTCCCTGCCCGATCACCGTACGAAAACTTCCCTCCACATCTAACGGCCCTTATTCATTTCGAGTTGGCCTAACATCCAAACAATACCAGCGCGAAAAGTTGTTTTTTGTCGGGCCCCTGATGCTACGTGTCGTTCAACGTATGGAATCAGGCGGCCTCCTCGTAATACCACCGAGCGCCCAAAAGCGGTGTGATGGAAACCATTTACCACCCACCTGCTACATGCCAAAATGGTTACTGTTCACCCCGCTACATGCCAAAATGATTACTTTTCACCCGTACCCACCAGAATTGACATTCGTGCATAAAGCCAAAAAGCCCCAAATCATTTTTTTAATCGATTTTTCAACTGTAAACCTTCATGCACAAACTTGCGAATGTCGAAGTTGTCAACCTATGTCCAATTGCACCATAAAGATGCCACAGAGCACCCAGTTTTATTTCCAGCCTACTTAGAGACTTTTCAACCATTTGCAGTTGCCAGTCACCCTGTTCAGAGCCCGTTCTCCTTAATTATGGGTATTTAAGCCATAATTCACTGGAAAACCCTGTCAATTTCAGAACCAGTTACTAAGTTTTCTTAGTTAAAGTAAGAAATTAATTAAACAAACTCTAGAAACTCAAACCTACTCTGTACTAAACCACTATTGCCCTAAAATACTGAAAATCACCTCCCCCATTCTCAAATCCACAACAACTGATAATGGTCACCCCAATCGCCATTGATGTGAGACCTATTTCCACTCCTCATCTCAACCTAGACCACCTCCCCCTTGTTGATAGGGATTTCCAGATAAAGGACACCTCTGTCCATGAATCCCTGCTCAAACTATACTGCCGATACAGACACCAATACCTGAACCATGCTGATAAAATTGGTCTATGGGAGTCCAATTTTCCCAAGTACTAATTCCCTGAAGTTCACATTTTCCCAGAAATTGTCCATTACTGCCATGCAAATTATATCCCCAATCAAAGAGCAGTGACGTCCGCTAACCAAACCATACTTGTCACCATCATTGTTGAATCTATTAATGAGATGTTGCAACTTCAACCAAGACAAAACCTAACCCCTATTTCAATTGGAGACCTATTATACCAATTCCCCAAGCTTACCACTATAAAACTTGCTGAGATGTTCCAAACTTTCATCAGGGAGGAAAAGAATATCCCAAACGATCCTCCTCCATATGTGTATACCATATTTTCCAAATTTGGCCAGGACATTGTAGCAATGATATCTAGTGTCCTAGGTTATACCACTAGTGAGTATATAAATGAAATCATCCTGGCTTTCATGTCTATCTTCACTCCAGGACAGCCTCCTGCTGGCATTTATGATTATGCCAAGTTTATAACTGATAGGATGCATGACCAGTTCCTTAGGATGAGTAATGAATGAGTCTTCAAGTATTCCTCTATTTTGTATCACCTTTTTCTATACTACCAAGCAGATAAGTTCCCCTTTACTCTCCAGAAGCTTGACACAAAAGCTCACCCTAGATCAGTAATTTTCTGGACTCTATTGATCCATAAATATGACTCCCCATATTCATATGTAGACTTCATATACATATTTGTATATCCCATTGTGACAATGCTGATAGGAAGCCCTCCTCCAAGAATCGGTTCAGATATAAAGAGGATCATGCAACTCTCAAAACAATCCAAAGTAGGTGATTGGTACTTGTACCAAAACCGCACTAAGATCAGGATTTATGGCTGTGAGTTGGCCCCATACAAACTACCTAAATACCTACCAATGAGGTTATTTGCTCCGGAGTACTACAAGCAGATGATAAATTCAGATGAGGTAACCTTTATCAAAGCCAAGAGGAAAGCCCAAATCAAGATCAAAGACCAATTAGGTCCCTTTATTTGTAATAGCAGAGAATCTGGAGGAGGCAACCCTAATCTTTCAAAGATTAAATCTAAAATAGAGCTTCATATGGAGATATGATCCATTGGATTTCATCTTCAAAAGAAGCCAGAAAAACAAGATGGCTCCCTATATTCATCATTGCATCCCTGAGATAGAAAAGTATGCCAACCAATTGCAATGGGTGGAAAACACTTTAGAGGACAGGGATAGTACTGAAGTTGCTGTGGAAAACACATTATTGACCTAGAGAAACAACTTGATGAGGGTTATTTCCTGCAGGTGCTAGAAGAATCACAAGTACCAGAAGAATACACGTACCAGAGGAATCAGAAGTACCAGATTTGTTAGAGGTTCCAAATCAAATAGACATACCAGAGAAATCAGATAAACTAGAAACCACCATGAGTACCCCTCTAGTTCTACAGACTACTCTAAATGAGGAGAAGAGCCTCAAGAGAAATAGGGAAGGGGCCACTACTTCAAAAACAGCAATATCACAAGCCTATGTAGAGACAAGCAAGGCTTAGAGACAAAGAGTGAATCATGTCTCTGAAGGGGAATATACAGAGGAGACAGCTGAGGTTACAAGCATAGAAAGAGAGGGGAGTAGGCATGCCACTCCATCTGGAGGCATCCTAGAACCTTCCACATCACACACTCAGATGTTGGAAAGGCAACAAAGTGTTGAAGTATCCTCTTTCAAAATGCCAGTAGATAAAGACCAAGATATTAAAGAGAGGTACAAAGAAATAAAGGCTAGAAATGAGAGGTTGAAAGCCCAAACCTATGCACAGTATCTAAAAATGACCCCTACCAATCAAACAAGGCTTATGCCAACCTTTGATGTCAAAGAGGGGAAAATGCAGATGACCTTCATCAAGCCAACCACTCAGCAGCCAAGGACAGCAAAATTTTTTAAAAGGGTGGATTTTGAAGTACTGGCAAGGGATATTCATCCCATTGACCAATTTGAGCTACACAAACAAATAGGGGAGATGATATACTCCACCTTAACAGGGAAAGCCATTGCTACCCACTAACTGCAAAACTCTCTTAACAATATATCAACACAGTTCCAGTTGGAGAAGACCTCCTCATAGGCCAAAGATACTAGAATCAAGTCCTTAGAGGACTTAGTCATACAGTTGGGACATGATCCCAAAGATGTAAAGGCCACAAAACAACCAATAAAAAAGAACAATGATGATATTGCTGCACTCAAGAAGTAGCTAAAGATACCCCAGTTGCATCATCCTTAGACACAAGAAGTCCTGGAGGCACAATAAGGACATGAAGAGCTCATGGACTTGGTCCTGAAGCTAAACGATCAAGTCAAGGAGACAAAGAAGGAATTGGACAGTTTAATTCAATCGAAGCAAAGTGACCTGGCCACAACTTCTAGAACTGTCATTCCCACAATATTAATAGTAGTTACTTCCACCTTGGCAGCATCATTGGCACCTACAGATCCACCTCCCACAACACTACAAACTACAACTGAGTCCACTACAGCAGCAGGTACATCAACTGAGAAAACAACAGATTTAGTAAAAGCCATGGAGGAGATGTCCATCCAGGCTACAGAGCTCAAAAGATTAAAGGAGAAAGTGGCAAGTTTGGAAACTGATTGCCAACTTGCCCAAATTTAGCAAAAGGAAGAAACACAGAAAGCCCAAAGAATGGGAAAGAAAATCAAAGTCCTGGAGAAAGGTTTGGCACTACAGAAGCCACTAGGACAAACTAAAGAGATGCTCTGGGCCAATATCGACTCTGTCAATGATATTTGGCCATCAATCCAAGTTATATTTGAGCAAACAGAATTGGTGAAAATAGCCATTGAAGCCATTCAAGAAGTGAAGGAAGAATTGGGAGGATGCTAATTGACTCATCCACTTCCTAAACAGAAAAAACAGATATGAGCTCCAAGAGCTTAACATAAAAGACATGGCTGAAGCCATTCTGGAGATTAGAAAGGTTCTTTCCAAAAGAAACCTCATGCACAACTTAGAAGAGAAGTGCCACAACATGCAAGTAGCCATTGACAGGTTGATGGCTAAGTTTCATATTTTAAGGGACAAAGGTATTCCTAGTCACATGGTCAACAATGACAAACTCAAGACCCAATTGGACTATAGTGATAGGTTAAGAAGATTGGCAAAGGAACAATCAAGTACATCAGCTATTAAAGCTTTTCCAACAGTCAAAGTATTATATGATACATTGGAGAACCTGTTTTTCCTAGAACATGAGGTGAAACATTTGTTTCTCACCAAGCCCAATTTTGCAAAATATATAGAGGCAGATGAAATCTACAGAAGAATGTTGAAAGTAAAGTTACCTGAGGAAGAATGGTGGGAGAAAATGACAGATTTACTATGAAAAAGTTTTACATCAAAAAGTTACCACAGTAAATTTGAAGGCAGCCAGGTGAAATAGGTAAAGGACAGATCAACAGGGTCAAAGAGTCACAGAGTCAAAGAGTATCAGTGAAAGATCAAAGTAAAGAAGATTCCAGCGTAGAAATACCACAACTACCAGCCAGTTTAAAGGGCTCAAAACTCAACAGAAACAGCCAGCAACACCACAATAAAAGGGACTGCAAGAAGCAGTTCTACATTTGTCTCTATCTTCATGCATGAAGATATTTTATTCCCTAGATTAAATCTCAAATTGTTATGAGATATTTTGCAATTATTTTTGTATAAATACTTCACATTTCGAAGTATGTAGTGTGGATTCCAAGACATTTATATAGACTTTTTCTCTCAAATCAAAGTTCTATTGTATCAATTACTGGATTGGCTTGCTGGATCAAGGAATAAAGATCATATATTTTACAAGGTTCTTGTGTAAAGTGAAATACAAATAAGTATTCTCTCATGTTTAATGTTGTTTTTTCCTATGTTTCTTCGTAATCTTGTTTGTTTTTCTAAAATCTAAATGTATAAGAAGGAATGATATTCCAGAAATTGCTTGAATGCATTCTGTCTTGACTGTTTTACATTTTGAATGTTTTCTCCTAAACTATCTTAGCTAGGGAATTCTTAACTTCTCCTTAGCTTTTGTAGTTTCTCCTTTGGTCTATAGCCAGGGATTATTAATTTCCCTTTGTTCATGATCACCTCCTATTCTTCATTCTGATCTCGGTCCAAGGATTCTTAAGTTCCCTTTCACCCTATTTAAAATCACTTCACCCATTAGACCTGAAGATTTTCCTTTTGCTTTGCTAGCATGCCTTGTGAACATTCTCTTTAATGATCTGGTCCAGTTAGGTTATCAATTTATTGACTCCATAACCCAATGGCTTGAAGACCTAGCTCTATCCATCTGCTCCAAGAATTCCACCACCCTACCTTCAATCCAAAATCAAAACCCCATGAACACTAAGAACTAGCCTAAAATCTCATAAAAACAAAGCTAAATTATAAAGAGAGAACCCTCTCTAGACTTAAGTTGGCTAGAACCTGAGCCTAAAAGATTGGTTTGCGGTTACCTCGGACGATTCCTTCTTTTGATAACTTTTAGGGAAAACCTCTGAGTGATAACACAACATATAACAATCAAAAGCAATCAATATGAAGAAAGAGAATTCACTTTCATTATAATAGCAAAATGGTGCAATAACACAATAACATACCATCACATGAAATCTCTCCTCTTCGACATGCAAGCTTGGTCTTCACCTATAGTAAACATAGCCGTAACAAAATAATAGAGCTTTTATGCTATATCTTTGGATCCCTTTTCCACTTGATATGAATAGCTTATACAATTCTTTTTCCTTTCCCAAGAGAATGTATCTGGACACCTAACGGCAAACGAAATCAAGAAACTTCTACAATATTTCGCTTCTAGCCAACTCATAAACAAGATAATCGAGTTGATCACCTTCGAAATAACAAAATCAAGAAGTCACTAATTAGAATAGACAAATCTACACACAAATACTTTGGTTATATTATGTGAATAAGAGTGTTACTGAATGTAAATGGATAACCAACATAACTATTCTAAAAATGTAACAATCAAAAGAAAAAGCTATGCACCAAAGTCAACAAGGCAAGTTCATGAAAGTGACTCAAAGTGGGTAAAATATACCATAACGATGTGGGAGAAAAATACTACACTTGTTTATATTCTCGTTATATTGACAATGTTAATATTTCAAACAAAAGCATTATTGAATATTGTGTGGCCCACTATCTTCGATTTCATTGGTTTTCTGGCTGGACATTTGAAATAATGGTAGTTCTATTGTGTCAAGAGTGACTCTCACCTACTCTTATTTTAATTAAGAGTCAAGTCTTACTCACGCCTACCCACTCTTTCTGACTCTAAAATCAGACTTTTGTAAGTGTTACTCTGACGTACTCACTTTTTTCAACTCTCGCTCCAAAATTCTTTAGAATTTTGAAATTGTGGAAAGGTAAGAAGATTCATTTGGATAAAGGACGGGTGATTTTAAAGATAGAAGTAATGTGCAAGTCAAACATTCATTCACGCTTCAATAATTGATTTCATTTTGTATGGTCATTACTTGATTGTGGTTCATCTAGAAATCTCAAACTCCACAATTAACTATTTTTCGATATCAAAGTTGATTATTAACTTTACAGCTTGGCGAGCTATATTCCCCATGCTATCGGGTCATTAATTAAGGGTGGGTGTATAAGCCTACCGTTCGATTTTGGCTTTAGCAAAATCCAACGATGGGCATATACACCCACCATTTCATTAATACCCAGATAACATGGGATTTAGTATGGGATTTATGGGTCCCCTCCAATTAGCCAACCTCAAGATCAAAGTCAATTATTAATTTTACAGATGGACGTCATCCTATTAGGTGTCAATAAATGGTAGCTTTCCCTCCAAGGGGAGCCTTCAAGTCGGATAGACATCTCTTTCTGTTATTTCTTTACTCTTTTTATTTTCTCTTTCTGAAATTTTCGTCAACCCCACCTCTGTGAGGATATTGGAATTTCGTTGCACACCCATATTGTCATTGCGAAAATCATTGTGGCAATTGACACAGCTTGAATTTCTCTTATTTCTCTTTTTCAGTTTCATTGAGATTGCAGATAAATATAAAGAGATAGGTAATCTTTCATATCTTCAGTTTCTGCATCTGGTCTTTTTCTAAAAATATAGAATCATTGCCTTCCCGAATGGGAGAACTTCAAAATCTGAAGCATCTCAATCTTCAGGGTGGTAAGAATAAGAATGCTTCAATACTGTGAGATTGTGCTTAAATAATTTTTGTATCTTAACTCTTGTACAGGGATATAGTCATTCCCTTCCAGAATGGGACAACTTAGAAATTCTTCAGGGTTGTAATTCTTTGTTAATCCTTGATGATATTAGAAGGCTTCCATACTGTTAGATTGTGTTTCAAGACGGATAATTGACGACAACTCGAGTAAATACAAAGTTTGGATTGTGTCATTAAAAGTTTGAATGTTTGTTTGAAATGTGTTTTAAATATCTTTTTGGTAAGATTTGGTTTTTTTATTTTTAATATGATTTGCTATTATATTATATGCAACCCAGGAAAAATAATAATATTTTAATTGGTAAATGATTTATCATTAAAAAAATATGTTTAAATAATATTTTTTAATTAATATTTAAAAATAATAAATTGTTATTTAAGGTCTTAGCTACTCTAAGTGTCATTTTCTTGTTCTTATGGCTTTTACCTAATTATCTTTCCTTCATCGAATATAATTTAGTTATTTATATTTACTATTAATTTATTTTTAATAATAATTTTATTCAACATACTTTCCCATTTTCAAAATGAGTGTGTTTTTTTTTATATTACTTTTTCTTCATTTCAAAATGAGTTGTTTTTTGGATATTCCTTTATTCGAGATATTTGTTTGGGAATAATTTTGTTTTTTGGTTAGAATTTGGCTTTTCATCGGGCATGTTTTTACATTCCATTTATACTTTTGAATTTTCTTGTAAATTTAATTTTTGATATGATTTAGATTGTAAAAATATTAATAGGTTAATTATTTATATTATGAAATATAGAGTTTTAAAATAAAATTAAATTTTAATAATATGTAAAACTATTTATAGGAAGAGAAATAAATAATATTTTCTCAAAAAACATAGATGTGTGAAGCCAATTTCATTTCAATCCAAAATTTTTAGAAGAATACTCTTCCTAGTTAAGAGAGTGTGTGTGCAATCTTTGATCCCTTTATTTTGTTTGCCTATGATTCTAGTATAAATAATGCATCTAACCAACCACGCTTTCAATTCAATTTGAGACCCTCTCTTGGCCACTTTTTCATTGACCATTTGATCCTTCCTGCCATTCTTATGCTTCATTCTAATAAGTCTTATGACATATAGAAAATCTATGTTAAATTCTTCAAATATTGTCCCAAAGTCTTAGCCATCAATGTCATAGAGTCATTAAACTACATTGTGTCCCAAGGCTTCCCATCATCTTGGAAATCCCACATTGTTCATTTCGTTTGATATGTTGTGCCCAAGTGAAGCACAATGGGGACAAGAGAGTTAACTATATGAGTTGAAATATTTGTTATGGTGGAAGCATATCAAGTTAGACTATTTTAAGAAGTCCTTGAAATAAACATTCAAACATGTTGATTGAAAGCAGTGAACAACAATACCAATCACGTGATGATGTAACCCAAGAATCAATAGCAAAGAAGAAAAAGGCGGAAAATTTAGTGTATTTGATAGTTGCTTCAGAATGTTGGTCTTCTAAGTCTATAAAAAATACCTTGAACGAGGGTGTAATGATTAGATAGACTCAATTTCAATGACCAAGAGAGCTAGGTATAATTGAGGGGATATGGAGAACCCATTTCTACTCATTCTTTAATGGACTCATACATTCTCGAAGCACACTTGGGTGTCTTGGCCAATACGTTTCAGTTACAAGATAACAACATAATTGATTAGAAGTTCCATTTACTTCTTGAGAGCTATCAATTATAAGAAGAAGATGAAGATACACACAATTCCAAGTGAATGGCACTTTCCTAGACTACATTAACGACAAATGTAATATTCCTAATTAGCAATGGCTAATTGGAATATTCGATTTTGTTCGATTTTTTCCTTCTATAGTTATTTGTAAATAAAAAGTGAGGAAGGGGGACATAACTCTCTTTAGAATAAAAAGTCACTTCCTAGGTAGCACAACGTTGTGACTTAAGAGGGAACCAAGGGGGGCCGAAGGGGGACACAGAAATGGGGCCCACACAGACACATGGAGGGACTGCAAAGGAGGGAAGGAACACATGGCAAGAAGGGGATCACGCAGGAGAAAGTAAGCCTAGGGATTGTGAGAGGCAGAGGCTATAAAATAGAGAGGAACCCCCTCATTTGGGATCATTCTAGTTATGAGTATTTGTGATAGTCATTTCGACTTAGAGCACGCTGGCTGTTTAGCTAGTCTGCAGCACTGTTTAGTGCATTGAGTGTC
>APFE030103706.1:174424-233076 GCA_000404065.3 Pinus taeda | reverse complement strand
AGTTGGAAGATTTCAGGCAAATCCAAAGGAAACTCATCTTCAGGCAGTAAAGAGAATTTTCAAGTATCTTCAAGGAACTCAAAACTATGGCCTATGGTATCCTAGAGATGCAGATCTCACTCTTCATGCTTATATAGATGCAGATTGGGCTGTAAGCGTGGATGATAGGAAAAGCACTAGTGGTGGTGCATTCTTTATGGGTTCCAGATTAGTATCTTGGTTCAACAAGAAATAGAGTTCGATTGCTTTATCTACAGCTGAAGCAGAATATGTGGTTACTGCATCTTGTTGCACACAGCTCCTTTGGATGATGCAAACTTTGCAGGATTTTCAAATCACTTGTACTCCACCTATCTCCATCTTATGTGATAATACAAGTGCAATCAACATTTCAAAGAACCCAGTCATGCATTCAAAGACCAAGCACATACCGATCAAGTACATTTTCTCTGGGAACAAGTGTTGGAACAAAAGGTCAAATTGGAATATGTTCCCTCCAAGGAACAAGTTGCTGATATTTTCACCAAACCATTACCCAGGGAGACATTTGAATACCTCAAATAGAAGCTGGGGGTAGTTGATGCATCATCTTGCTGTTGAAACCTGTCTGTTTCATAGAAATATGGTTGTACGTGAGTTGCATGAGGAGGATCCGCGTACATACGCCGGTTTATGCAAATACAGTCACATATATGATGGTTTGAAGGAAATCAGTGGGGGCATACTCTAGTTGAAGAGAGTCTGATATGGGTCTGACAGAGACCATCTGGCACAGGTTCAGGGGGAGCATATATTCTTCTAATGATGCATTGTTGGCATTATCTTAGAAGTCCTTGGTTTGATTTCTCAAGAGTTTTCTGGTGGAGTAGATCAATGTGTGCTGGTCTGAAGGATGTTTCTGCTGATGATAGTTGTTCTTGTCTCTATGTCATGTACTTCTTTTCATATCAAGGTCATGTAATGGCCTATTTTTGTTTCCCCACTATGCCTGGGATGAATGATTTTTGTTTATCTTGTGTATTCCCACTTGGATGGGAGATGGATGTATGTATGATTCTTGATGATAGGAAGGTTACTTATGATGTATGGAGTCATGTTCTTGCAGACAGCATTTTAGCACAGAGAATATACAAGGGGGGAGCTCGTTCAGAGTTTTCAGCAGGTACTCAGGGGGAGTATGGTAGTCCGCCCCTTTGCCCTTGATGTCAAAGGGGGAGAGTGATTGGTTGTTGTTGCCATCAAGTCCAAAGGGGGAGATTGTTGGCATTATGATACATATGTTGTACTTGACGGAAACCCACTCATCTCAGATGATAAATTATAGTGCAGCAAGGTTATTTTCTAGTTCCGCAGGTGCACAGATCAAAAGATGCGGTCATCGGCAGGTTGCGCAGGAGAACCGTTGAAAAGGTGCAGATATGTTCGCAGTTCTCCCACAAAAAAGGTGCAAACCTAAAGTTCACGCACTTTCGTGCAGAGAAAAGTTCACGCACTTTCATGCAGAGAAAAGTTCCTTTCATGCAGAGGAAATTTCACGCACTTTCATGTAGAGAAAAGTTCCTTTCATGCAGAGAAAAGTTCACGCACTTTCATGCAGAGAAAAGTTCACGCACTTTCATGCAGAGAAAAGTTCCTTTCATGCAGAGAAAAGTTCACGCACTTTCATGCAGAGAAAATTTCACGCGCTTTCATGAAGAGAAAAGCGCACGCACATGGGAAATCTTATGGTTGGTTCATGGTATTAGTCCGACAGTTTTTGATCTTATGGTTTTGGTCCGTGGTATTGCATCCAAAATAATTGAACCCAAGTATTGGGTCCATGGTATTGCATCCAAAAGAATTGAACCCAAGTATTGGGTCCATGGTATTGTTTCTCAATGGTTTTGGTCCATGGTTTTGAGTGGGGCCTAGCCTATAAAAAGGAAAGGAGATCATTTGGCTAATCACAAGTGTTGAAAATCTTAAGAAGAGAAAGATCTGAATTTCTGATAATCGGTTGGTGAGACATAGTTGAATCTGAATCAAGCAGAAACCAGAGCATTATAAGTCAGATCTACTGAAGAGAGCAGCAACGGCGCAGTGCGGAGGTGCGCAGAACTAGAGAAGAAGCAGGTGCGGAGTTGCGCAGACTCGTCATGGCAGAAGTGTGGATATCCGCAGATTTCCTTCGGTGAAGTTGCGGACCTTTCTTGAAATATATTTTAGCTGTCTTTTATCTGTTTCCGCAGAGATCTGGGTTTAAATTGGCGTCTAGTTACTGGTTTTATTTTTTGGTTACTGCATTTTGAGAAGTTATTTGTTTAAAGGAGATTGGGTGATGCACATGTACATGATGTTTTGGATCCAGTTTGAAAATTGATGAAACATGGTCCCCGGAAGGAAGAGAAGGTAGTAGCCTTCTATAGGTCAGCACCTACGTACTAGTATTTCAGCTAGTACAAGAGCTAAGGGGGTTGTAGCTCCCTTCTAGAAGAAGCTGGAAAACGAGAGAGGGTTGTAGCTCTCTGCAGGTTGCAGCCTGTGTACTGGTAAAAGACTGCACCAGTACAAATCATTGTAAGAAGAAGTTTCTAATTGAAAGAAGATAGAGACATATTGTAGCAGGTGCTTTTCACCCACATTAGGTTTCCACCTTAAATCTTGTGTTCCTTGGTGTGACTGTCTATTTTGTGTTCCTGCTCATTATTCTATGGTTCTCACATACAGATTAATGACAAACATCTGAAGAATAAATTAAATTATAAGTTTGGAAGGTATATGCAAGTTTCAAATTGTCAGATCTGAAAATATTTGTATAAATTGGTAAGAGTTGATAATACTGATTCACCCCCCCCCCCCCTCTCAGTATTATTTCCAACAATTTTTCCATAAAAAGAATAAAAAGAAAAAAAACATATTTATTGCAGTCCTTTATATGCACAGTAGTGATGTTTGATGTTTTGAATCTCCATGCTTAGGACAATAGGATTGCACACATGTTAACATAACATTCTTTTGAAGCAAAGCCTCTTAGCAACTAGTTAGAAAATGGTGTATTTTATCATTTGATTTCAGTCTCTTTTCTAGTACTTTCTTTCACGTAATAGGTTAAGGTTCCATTTCGAAAATTTCATTTTCTGCAATTAGTTTAGGATTTGACTTCAATGCATGCACTCCATTACATCATGACAAAAAATGAAGGACACATTGCATGTTGTACATATAGTGTTGATACCTCTTAATTTTGTATGAACCCTGGGTTGATAATTAAAGTCGATAGCCTTGGGAGTTACAGCATTCTTGTTGCAATACCGAGGCTCATCACTTTTTGGCGTCGTTGTTGGGGAGGTGTCAAAGTATGTATTGTTTTCTTACCCAGTAGATTCATTTCTTTTTACTTTTTGCAAAAAACAAAAAAAAACAAAAAATTGCATTATGCATATTTCATTTCAAAAGTAGAGAATTGCATTGTATTATAGTTTTCATTCAATTATAAAAATGAAAATAAAATTTCTCCAACACCAATCCACCCCCCCCCCATTTGATCACATGGTGCAGTAAAAGCCACATCACCATTCACTTTTGCAGGTAGAAGAAGGATATGGCAAACAATGTAGAAGAAATTTATGGAGATGATGACAATGAGGAAGATCCTCTCAGATTTCCCATTCAAGATACTGATGGTAGTGTGCACATGAAGAACATGCCTCCATCTTTTCTTCCAAATTTTCATGGTCTAAGCTCAAAGGATCCAGAAACCTTTCTCTTTGAATTTGAAATTGTTTGTAGATATTATGGTTACTTATTAAAAGCTCAAAAACTAAGACTGTTTCTAGCAACATTGAAGGATAGAGCTCTTAAATGGTTCATGAGTTTAGGGATTAATTCAATAAGATCATGGAATGATATGTAAAATATATTTATAGAAAAATATGAAGATCATGATCTTAAAGAAGAAATATTTAGAATGAATCAAAGAGAAGGTGAGAGCCTTGAGGATCTAAAGAGAGGTTCATGTATAATGTTAAGATGGAAAAACTACATCTTTTAGGATCCAACACACTAAAAACCCTCTTACTTAGAACAATTAGGGATGAGTGGATTGATCTCCTTAATCTCATGAGTAGAGGTGATGTATATCAATTATCATTTGAGGAAATTTATGAAACATGCAAACACATATCAAGAGGAAAATCAAGTGTAGGTAAATCAACATCAAGATCGGTAAGTCAAGCTAGACTTGGAAATTTGTTTGATGACTTTAAAATAGAAATTCCTAGCAATCTAACCGAACAAGTAGAAATGTTAAGAATACAAAATGAGAAAAAAGAAGATGTTTTTTCTTGTCCATGCAGAATCACATGACGTTAAATATTGCTCCTCATTACCAAGGTTGAAGGAAGTTCACCAAGAGGAAAATGGAGAAATTCAATTGCCAATGCAGCAATGTTATGTAGCTCCAAGAGGACCATGACAACCTATTCATCTTGATACGATGTAAGAGACTAATTCACAATTTCAAGGTTATGCATATCCACCTCAAAGTAATTGGAACACACCCTTTCCTTGGCAACATTGGCCATCTCAACCCCGAAACCAATATTGGCAACAAGGTTGGCAAGAAACTTATGGGAGCCATCCACAATATCCTCAGTATTTTCCTCAATATCCTCCATACCCAACTCCATGTTATCCCCACCATTCATCTCCACCACAACCACAACCCCAACAACATCCATCTCAAATATCCACTCCCACTCAACTACTTGTACCACCATTTCCAAACCCACACATTGAAGTAGCTCAACCCACTTACAATGCTAAGGTACAACACTTCCAAAAATCTCCTCTTGAGATCAATTTTATTCACCATAGCTCAGGAAGAGTATTTCAAAAAAGAGATTATCTTGATATCATTGAAGTACCACATCCAGAAGAAGAAGATTCAAATGAGAAGACCATAGAACCATGGGTTGCACTTGATGAAGAGCAGACATCAAAATCAGAGATCGAGTGAGCTCCCTCATGGTTACCATCAAATCCTCCATGTACAAAGAGGAAGATTTGAAGGTCATGGTAGAAGAAAACATGAAGAATGATCCAGATAAGCAATCAAACCAAGGGCATGAAAGTTATATTGAGGTTTGGTTCCAGACAATAACTAAGTTGTAGCATCACTCTCTTCTTCAAATATGATTGATCCTTTCAAAGTCAAATCATTTGGCTTCTGAAATCCAGGTACATGTCCAAGCATACATTTCAAGCCTACACATCATTTTATCTATGATCTTGATGTGCACATGGCTCCATTGGAAGTATTCTTATACTTGAAAGTGATTTTGTTTTTCAAGTAGAGTAGGGTTAAAAAAAAAAAATGAAAAATAAGAGAGAAAAAACAAAACTCTCAGGTGAAAACCTCCTTGGAGGAGCCTGAGATTGGCTCATTGATTGAAAACCTCCATGAGGTGGTCAATGGGTCGGGAAAAAATAAAAAAGAGGAAAAAGAAAAAGATCCTGGGTGAAAACCTCCTTTGAGGCGCCTTGGCAGACCTACTAGTTGAAAACCTCCTTGAGGCAGCTAGTAGGCCTAGAAAAAAAAGAGAAAAAATAAAAAAAATCTTTGCTTCATTTATCTCTCTGATGAATGCATGTACTCTCCAACATCTGCAAGTAATGAGAACAAGTTGGTACCAAAAGGAAAATTGGTCAAGCCTAGTCAAAAGAAGTCAAATTTTGACTTTCTCCTCCTTTGTTCAAATGCTCCAACAAGGCCAAGGCCATGCCAATCCATCACCCTCATCTATTTTCACCATCCACCCATCATTCTCAAGCTTCTACCATTCAATTTTCTTTTTTTCCTAAAAGACTACAGGATGCTCTGTTTTAGTACACGGTACAAAAATACATAGAGCAGAAATTTTTTTTACCATAACTTGAAAACCATGTATCCATTTGCCAAGATGTTTCAGGGGGAGATGCATATGGATAATGGTAACATGCTCAAGCAATTTTAGCAAATTCCAGTGTACAAATTTCGAGAAATCAGCCTCCACACCTCCAGCCATTTTTGCATTTTCTCGATATACGTGCATCCATTTAAAAATTTATTTCATGGGAAGATGCATATGGATGATGATAACATGCCCAAGAATTTCAACAAATTCCAGTGCACCGTTTCCAAGAAATCGGCCTCAATCACCTTCAGCCATTTTTTGTTTTTATCAAAATCCGTGCATCCATTGACCAAAATGTTTTCATGGGGAGGTGCATAATGATGATGGAAACATGCTCAGAAATTTTTATGTCAATCTATTCTACCGTTTGGGAGATATGGAAAAAACAAGTCGTTGTCCTAAAAACCTATAGGATCCTACCTGAGATCATACAGGATACATAACAGCACCTACAGGATTGGCAATGAGCAGTTTTAAAAGGGAAAAATAGAGGTTGGCTTCATCAAACAGTGTTAAGGAGGTAGGCTCTACATTTCCCCACATTTTTCCAAGTGAAAGGAACATAAAAAACCCTTCTAGTTTCTTGAAAGCAATTGCAGCATAAGGGAATTATATACACAAAATTTTTAAATTTGGTATCAGATATATACAAACCTCCATCCAGCAAAGAAAAATCATAGGGGGAACCCATCAACATAGTGAGGATTCATCAACACCCTCTTGTACTAGAGATATTTGATGAGCCTCATCATTGAGTAATTATATGGGCCTTAATTGACCTTAATTCACCTCCTAGCTTAGTCAAACCAACTATTCTCACATCTTATTGCATACTTTTGATTATATTTTGTTTATGAGATGAGTTAGAGTTCGATATTTTTCTTTGTGGTCTAATGTGCATGTAATGTAGGAATAAATGATAAAAGTAAAGGAACTATGGTAAAGACCTTGGTAAAAACTCGAATGGGACAAGGGAGAGGAATTACAGGGGGGTAAATCCTCCTCATTTTCTATCCCTCCATTCAAGTATTCCTCCATCAGATTGAAGTACAACTAGCCTCCCTACTAGAAAACATCCAAGCAAGTGAAAGTACAAACAATTTATCTTGAGTTGGGAGCCGAGTCTCCCTACTAGAAGGCAGTCGAGCTAGTGAAAGTGAAAGCACAAGGTTATCTTGATTTGGGAGTTGTGCCTCCCTAATTTTGAATGAAGTTGTTGGAGACTTGAGATGTATAAATAGAGAGGCTTAGAACCTCAGTTTTTTTAGTTACCAAGAGTTACCAAGAGTTACTAGGAGTTAGCAAGAATTCAGACTTTTTACTGTAGAACTCTACTTTGTCTTCAAGCTGCAAGTCTTGTAACAGTTTTTGATTTATAATGAAGATGAGTTTTGTTTTGAGCCAACACTGAGTTAACTCAGAGGGCTGAAGATCTTGGGTTAGGGCCCGACCCTAGCAGCCAAAGCTCCTCTTAATTATATTGTTAAGTAGCATAGCTTCCTGTTTTCTGTTCATCTGCTTAAGTAGTTCATTTCCATTACAGCACTAGCATAGATTCATGGTTTAATATTTATTTGCTTAGATAGCTGCATTCCATTACAATGGTACAGGGTAGATGATTCATGGTTCACTTGGTTATTTGTTGAAGTATCTGCATTTCCATTGCAGAGGTTTATTGTTTTACTGTCCATTTGCTTCAATAGTTGCAGTCTCATTACAATAGTGCAGAGTAGGTTAGTTGTGCTTTAGTTGCTTCCATTTGTTCTTTCATTCAATTAGCAGGTTAGCAAAGAAAAGTTCCATAAGGATGTTAGTCGGTGTCTCAGCCTCACCTCCTCCCTCTGGGACCATGACGTGAGGAAGAAACCCTGCAGAAACCCCAAAAACACAGAATTTTGGTTTTCACAAGGAGTTTGTTGTTTGATACAGTTACATGGTTCATTTCATGGTCATTCATTCATTTCCTGGTCATCTTTTCCTCCACCCTCTGTCTAAGACCTTACTCATATGCCCATTCTCCTTCAGCATGAAACGCTTGAGAGGAAGATGTTAATTCACGTTCAAATGGTTTTTACCCGTAGATCGCCTTTCACAAGAAAATCCGACCAATCACCACCTGATTCACTTTCAATGCTAACTTTATGCACTTTAAACCCCGCCGTTGATCTGCCTCACCAGATCCGATAGTTATCACGCGATATCCTGTGGATTTCTATCAGATCATTATCCGCCTAAGAGCACATGAGAAAAGTGGTTTCTCCATGCTAGTCACTCGGTAAGGTTAATCGCGTGAAATTTCAAAATACAGCTTATGGTTTTGAGGGCACACGAGATACAACTTACCACCTCTGGAAAGTCGCTCACCATTTCCACATGTTTCTTTTGCCCGTGATCTAATCTCTGTCATTCATCTGCTGATTTATCTCAGCCGTCCATCTTTTGACTTAGCCTTCGTGATATAATCTCTAGTTAACCCTGTTCACCCATCTACCTATGTACCCTTCTGTGATCTGATCTCAACTGTTCATTTGCCTTTCACCCGACTAATCCAACGGTTCTTATGCATTGTTGCTCCCTTACATCCTCTTTTGACCAATTTTGATCTCTGACTGCTCTTTCGCTTAAACACAAACTTAGCTTAGTTTCGTTTGCTTGCACCTTAGTATAGTTTTGATGCTCTTTGCTTCTTTACTTTAAATAGCAGCAGTAGGTTAGTGTTGATTTCCAATTTTGTTTAGGCATATCTATCTATCCCCTCAAAAAGTTTTCCAGAGCGGTCGCTCTTGCGATCAAGTTGTGCAATTCCACGATTCCTTTGTCCCAGAAGCTTATTGAGGGAAACCCCATCACTCCTAGGATATATGGCCTTCCAAAGGTCCATAAGGATGGGGTCCCCCTGAGACCCATTGTCAACACCATCAGTGGTCTGACTTACCTCCTGGCCAATTTCCTCGCTGTAAAGTTGAGGCCCTTGGTTGGTCATACTGAGTCCTTCGTCAAAGACTCGACTTCTTTTATTGAGGATCTTAAGATAATTAAGCTCGAGCCTGAGGATATTCTGGTGAGTTTCGACGTGGTCTCTCTGTACACTTGTATTCCCATCAATGAGGCCATGAAGGTGATTAATAAGCGCACCGACCCTGATACGGCTAGATTGGTTGAACTTTGCCTTACCTCCACATTTTTCAGCTTCAAGGGGGAATTCTATGAGCAGAATTGCGGGGTTGCCATGGGCTCCCCCCTGTCCCCTATCGTCACTAATCTCTTCATGGAGGATTTTGAGTCTAAGGCTTTGGCCTCCTCTTGTCTCTTACCGAAGCTTTGGAAAAGATTCATTGATGGCACTGGTGTTGTCTGGTCCCATGGTCCTGATGAGCTGGATCGTTTCTTAAGTCATCTCAATAGCCAATCCGCCGCCATTAAATTCACGATGGAAAAAGAAGATAATGGCTGCCTTCCCTTCTTTGATGTTCTCATCTCTAAGAAGGTGGATGGTTCCTTCTCTCATCAGGTGTTTAGAAAGAAGACGCATACTGAGCAATACCTGCATGCTTCTTCCCATCATTTCCCCGTTCAGAAGTTAGGGGTTCTAAACACGCTTGCCACCCGTGCTGTGAGGATTTCGGATGATGAGAGCTTGGAAACGGAGAAGGCTCATCTCCTGGATGTCTTTGTGAGGAATGGTTACAGTAGACACCTGGGTCAAAAAGCCTTCCTCAAGGCCAAGAAGGAGCCTTCAATCCGAAGAGATCCTAAAGATCGTGTCATGGGTGTGAATCTTCCTTACATCCAAGGGACCACTGATAGAATTGCAAGGATTCTGAGAAAGTACGATGTGCTCGCAACTTTTAGACCTCTCAATACTATCTGTGGCTCCCTCAGGTCTGTAAAAGACCCTATTGACTCTAAAGATATGAAGGGCGTCTATGTCATTCCTTGTTCTTGTGGGACGCCATATATTGGTGAGACGGGTCGCTCTATCAATCAAAGGATTAGTGAGCATTCGGCTGACTTAAGGCATGGTAGAACCAAGTCCTCGGCCCTAGCTGAACATGCCGAGAAGACTTTGCATCATGTTTGTATTGAAGAGGCTCAGGTCATTGCCAAAGTTGCGCAGTTTCACCATCACAAATTTAGAGAGGCCCTGGAGATTGAGAAAAGGCTGAATAATCTTAATAGGGATGATGGCTGGAAGATCAGCAGTTGCTGGGTCCCATCCCTGTCTTCCTAGCCTCATCTGTCCCTCAATTATTAGGTATTAGGGTTTCTCTTTCCCTCTCCTTTGTTGTTGTTTTCTGTGGTTGGTCCTGTTTCCCTTGGTTATTATAATCTTTAATTTATTTTAGCCTTTTAGCTGGTTTGTTTATTCATCCTTTATCTTAACATCCTAAGAGTATCTTAGAATTAATATTATTTAATCCCTTCCATTATCTTATTTACCGATTATTATTCGTTATTAATAAGATATTTAATAATTAATTTCGTACTGTTATAATTGGTTTAGAATTAAACTAGAAATTTTATAATTTAATAAATTAATTATGTTTTCATGATTTCAATTTTTCATATATGTTTATATTTAATTACTACTAAACCTTTAGAATTGAAATGATAATTGAAAATTAATTAAATAATATACCAATGTGATTAACTTAATCTTAACTATATTATATTTATAGGTAAGTATTGTTAAATATTTTAAACAAATAATATTTTAAAGACCTACTATTATTGAAAAATTATATATTAATTTTACATATATATAGAATAATTTTAAATAGATAAGGTAATTATAAGTAAACTAACCATTACTTTTTATTTTTTAGATATTATTGACAATAAAGGTAATTAATATTAGATTAACTTTTTAAATATACTTTAACGGTTTGATATTTATATAATTTTGATCCTATTATTATTGTATGTTTATATATTCATATATATAATTAATTATAAGTATTTTAATCTTAACTATAATATATTTATATATGTAAGTATTATTAAATATTTTATTAATCAAGTAAATTAACTTTTTAAATCCAACCTTTTTTCTTAATGACCTTATATATATATATACATATATATATATCATATATATATATATAATTATGGTTTATTTATAATAAACTAACCATTTCTTTTTTATAATTATATATATATATATATATATATATATATAATATATATATTATATATATTAATTTAAATAAAATTATGAATATATTTAATTAAACTAATTATTTCTATTTAGAATAGTAAATAATATTAAACAGTAATGTAATTAATAATAAGTAATAAATAATTTGATTAACTATTTAACTATTCTTGAACAAGTTTGTTATTTATTTATATAATATTAATTCTTTATTATATATATATATATATATATATATATATATATATTATATATATATTATATATAATATATATTAATTATTAATTTAAATAAATAAATTTTTAAATAATAGAACTAACCATTCACTTAGTATTCCTAATTTATCTTAGTTCTATAAAATATATAACAAATATTAATAATAATAATAATTGTAAAAGTAATAATAATATTAATTAATTTATAAAAATTTTGACCTGGGCCTCAAGTCAAAAATTAGCCGTTTTCTTGTTAGCCGTTAGAATCTCTGCTCAGACTATTTAACTTGCTGGACCGGATCTGTTTCTTCAACTTGTCGTGACGATGAACCACACTAGTTGGTTCGAAACGCGTCGACAAAAGATTATTCATGTGATTTCGCCGAAAATTCTCTAAACAATGTTATGGATCACAGAAGTCTAAATTCCTTAATCATATCTATTTAACTGATTAGTTAGGTTCTAGTGTGAGTTAGCATTACAAGTTGTTTTCTTCGTTACTGTAGTAGAGTAGCTCTCCCTTAGAATAGATTTGATCTCCTTCCATCAAAATCAAGCTTCTTCTGACCCTATAGAAGTCTGGCTTGGAACCCATGGGGTCTCTTGCCAGATGACCAATGACAACAGGCAATACCTTCACTTCTACTTGTGCATATAGCATTGTCACCTCCAAGTTTGTAAGAACCTCGGGTTGATAAGTAAAGCTGGTAGCCCTAGGAGTTGCAGCATTCTTGCTGCAATACCTAGGCTCATCAATATTCACAAGGCACAATTGGATGGGTTTCTCTGAAAAATGAGGGGATATGATGATGAAATAGCAAGAGATTTTCAATCAACTTTAGCATGGAGATCCAGAGGTCAAAGAAGCTCCTCCAGAGCTTAGCAACAACATCAGGATCATCAACATCACCATCCAACACCTGCACATCAACATCAGCTCAGCAACAACATGCATGTCTCTCCAACAACCATCAAGTAGGTACAGGTATGTAATATCCTTGACCTATTCTCTTGAGCATATTATAGTTCGAAATTTGTTGTCAATGCATGAGAGATGAGGTTTTATAAGCTAAGGATGGGTTAGCAGTCTCAGCCACCTTCAACTAGTTAATTGCAGCTCACTCCTTCACTCATGCAATGTTGAAAAGTCAAATTATGAAGGGTGATGATTTCAAGGAATGAGGACAGCAGTTAAAAGAAGGAACTTTTGCAAAGGCCAAGTCAACGCAGCAGTCCAAGCCCTCCATCCACTTCATATTCACTATCTATTCATCATTCATCCATCCTATTTCATTCTTAAAAAAACAAACAGAGCATCCTCTCCATTTTCACAAACCTACACCACTCACTTTGAGCCCTAGCATCAACATCCAATCCCTCTACATCATTTCTCATCACTCCCATACAGTTAGAAGACTTTGAAGGAAGAATGAATGACTACTACAGGAAGGAAGAATGTTGCTACAAGAAGGAAGAAAGGAACAAATTGTGCTAAAACCCAAAATGGTAGTGCCTAAGAGAGACCTAATCAAAACAAAGAACTCCAAGGCCATTAGGAAATCACCTAGGCCACCAAAGAGAAGAAGAAGGAAATAAAAAGAAATAAGGTATTCACCATCAAAATAGAACTCAAACTGCAATGATGAAAAGATGTGTTCCAAGATGTCTCCAAACTCTTTCTAGCTTTTATCCAGGGCCTAAAAATGGGAGAAATGCATGGGATTCAAGTTGAGGACATGCCCTAACCTCGGACTATCATTTATGCTCAAAACTAGTTTCTTGTAGTTTTAACAGGGTTTCATGTAGGTTTCCTGTAATTTTGACAGGAATTACTACAGGATGTCCTAGTTCTCATCTAAATGCATTTTTAAGGTGTTATAGGTGTCCAAATGGAAGAACAAGGTAGTAGTAGGTTGATAAGTATGTGGGAGACCTTGCCAAATTGAAAAATATTTAACTCATCTTGAATAAGGGCAAGAAGGAAAGCTAATGGTCTCCATAAATAGTGATTTTTCTTTGCACAAATATGTTTTTGGGCTTGTCCTTGCAGAAACTACAGCCAAGATTCGTAATGCACAAGAGAGAGGCCACCTGGGCCATGGATGAGGCACAATGAGGTCACTAAGTTGCTCAAAGGATGAGCAACACTTTTAGCAAGGGGGTATGATGGGCCTCTAAATTAAACATAAATTAAGGCATGTGCCTATAAATTAAACAAAAATTAAGGTCCATCTAACCATCCTTCAGCATATTAAACCTCTCTTCTTGCATAAGAAAATTTATTTTTAACTTTAATATATTCATTAGGAAGGTTTATGAATAATTGGATATTTGTGCATAATATTATTTATTTTTGTGGAATATTATGAGAATATTGGGTATATTATGAATATTTGGAGGAGAAGATAATTTAGGGACTTGTTCCCTACAATAGGAGGATCAATAATAAATCAACAAGATATTATGGAATTATGGCACAGATTGTAGAACTCCAATGATTGAGAAAATCTAGGAATGTGTTCCACTAATCAAGGGACCAAATCCACTAATCAAAGGATTTTGGAGGGGAAAGATTCCTCCATTCATGGGGAATGATTCCTCATCATTTTGTATAAGTACCAAGTCGAATTTTCCTCTAGGACATGATTGAGAAAATCTAGGAATGTGTTCCCTACCATTTAATGCAGATTCCTAGTATTGGGGACGAGATCCACTAATCAAGGAATTTTGGTGGGGAAATCTTCCTCCATTCATGGGGAATGATTCCTAATCATTTTTTATAAGTACCAAGTCAAATTTTCCTCTAGGTATAGATTTTCATTAGTCTTATTGTGGAGAGAGCTTGTATTTCTGCAGCTCCATTGTATTTTCTTGCATGGATGTAATCGTATAGATGGAATAATGAAGATTGGTGTCACGTTCTGCTTCTAAATCTTATTCTCCTCCATAGGTCTCTGATTTTCCTTAGGCTTGGCCATCCCAGGAACCTCAGAGCCCTTTTGTATCATTTTATTTCCTTCTTTTCACTATTTATTCACATGTATCTCTAGCTTTTATTTCTTTCTATTTCTGCATTTAGTATTAATGATTTCTTATTGTAGGATTGAGTTAAATGGTTTATATAAGTTATTTTGAAGGATCACAAGCACTATTTCATCCTTGGAAACTCTTTTGAAGTTCATAGTAATCATTGAGCTACTTGGATTAGTCTTCTTATTCCCAAATCTAGATTGTTGGACCTACTTTTTAGCAAAGAACAGTTAATTTTTGCTATTTTTTTTAGCATTCTAACAAGTTTCAATAGAGTTTTTTCCACTTGCATTAAATCTAAAAAACATTCTAGTTCATAACAAAAATTACCCCGTTGCATTTTCACTTGATTTGGTTAGGCATCTTTTAGATTTACTAGCTCACTAGTTCTCGAATTTCTAGATTTTCGACTAGTAATGTTTTTTATTTTTTTTGCATGGGTTAACAGAGGTCTTTTTGAGTGATTCCATTTGGAATAGGGACCTAAGACGTCCTATTTAATAGAAAAAATTGTCCCATCCAATTTGGATTTGATTTTCTTGGTCATTAAACCCTCACCAATTTCATCATTTCACAAGGAAACTTCTCCGAGCTTTTTGAGCAAATCCATCGATCTCCCAACTTTGGTTTTGAGTTCTGAAGTGGTCCTAGGCACTCCCTTGCCTCATTCCAAACACCAAACACCTTCCCTAATCTTTCCATCACCTTCAACATCCATCCTTTTGCTCTAGGTTTTATCTTGTAGGTTTTCAATACATCTTATAGGTTTTCCTATAGTGGCTTGTTTTGAGGCCAAATTGAGGGAAAACCTCCAGGAACCCACACAAGGTCACCTAAGGCTCTCCCAAGCCTTCCAACCATCCACCATCATCTCCAAGTCACCTTCCACATCACCAAAAGGGATTAGCTTTCACACTTGTTTTTCCATAAAAAGAATAAAAAGAAAAAAACATATTTATTTCATTCCTTTACATGCATAGTAGTGATGTTTGATGTTTTGAATCTGCATGCTTAGTGTTAGGTTCCTATACCAATAGGAGTCATAATTTTGAATGACTAAGTTTAAGCATTGTAATATTGTGCATACCTTTTCTTTCTGCAAATGTTTTCCATATTAAAAAATTAAAAAATGTAAAGAGGGTATGTCCTAAAAGAATAATCAATGGACAAAAAGAATAAAAAGGTCAAAAAAATGGACATATATGAACCCCAATAATAAAAGAGACCATGAAAGTGTGCAAGTCAAAATGCCACTCATATTTACTTTTATGCATAATAATGATTGTGTGCATCTTGTTATTCATGCCACAATCCATGGTAATCAAACAATTTAATCTTGGTTATTCCATGCTTTGAATTTCATGCTTATAGCTAGAGAATAAAATGTGACCAAACAGTGTAATCTTGGTAGATAATTAGATAGGTGGAGTAAATAAAAGGAGCTCAATTGTTTAATCTAAGCCCTTGGATGATATAAAATTAGATTTAGTTAGTTTGCTATGTAAATAAAAGAAAAATATTTGATAAGGGTTTGCCAGCCTAAATGCGCCCTAATAAAGTGAAGAAAAGATGGTAGGATGAGTAGATGGGTAAGTAGTAGAAAGGTTACAGAAATATCATGTGATTACATAAAAGCACTTATGCCATTGTTTTAAATAAATATTTTCAATATGCATAAGCAGTAAACGAAGCAAAGACAATGGTTCACAATATGGTTTATTTAACATCCCCCCTTCAGTTCATTCATTTTCCTAATAATACTCCTTTTCCTAAGGTTAAAACACCTTTTGCCTAGGAAAATAAATTTTCCCCCATATAAAACACTTTTCATACCAAAAACCCACAAAAATGCTTTACCCTAAGTATTAATGTAAATACGTGAAAAACATATAATTCACAAAAAAAGCATTTTGCTTAGTGTTTTTCCCTTTTCCGCCCATTTTTCATATTAATTACTAACTTTATTATATTAAATCCCGATAAAAACCCAATTTCCCGTATATATTTAAATCCTATGTATAAATTAACCCTACACTCTAGTTTAATTATAAACTATGATTTTCACCTAAAACCCGACCAAAACCTTTAACTAGTCGATCTGCGATCAAGTTAATAAAGCCCCTTTAATCCTCTGTTAATTACCCAGATGGCCTAATCTCACTTTAAGCCATTATTAAACCCTGATATCGCCATAATTAAGTGCCCGTCGGGCCCCCCACTAGCCTCCGCGTAGCTTCTCCACCCGATCACCGTGTGATCGTCCCCCTCCTCATCTGACGGCTCTCATCCATATCGGGCCAACCCGACGTTTGTCCTTTACCCACCCGATAAAGTGGTTTTCCCCCTGGCCCCCAATGCTACGTGTCATTCAATGAATGAAATCAGGTGCCCCTCCCAAATACCACCGAGCGCCCAAAAGTGGTGCAAAATGAAACGCTTACCGCCCTCCCACTATGCGACAAATTAACCACTATTCACCACATACCCACCAAAAAATAATTTTTTGCGTATAAAAGCCAAATCTCTAAAATTGTTTGTTTTCGTCGAATTTTCGTCTGCAGGCCTCTGTACGCATGCACGACACCTGCAAACGTCGAAGCTATCAACCCACGTACAATTTCACTTCGAAAACGACGCAAACAACACAGTCAACCTTGCATCCTATACAAAGCCCCTTCGACTACTTGCAGTTGCCAGCCACCCTACTCAAAGCCAGTTCACCCCAGTTCCAGGTATTTAAACCAGAATTCACCAAATACCTTGTCAATTTCAAAGTAAATAGTTGCTGAGTGTTTTTAGTTGAGTTAAAAATTAATTAAAAATACTCAAGAGCTCAAGCCTACTCCTTGTTGAACACGGTTGCCCTAAATACTACAAATTACCCCCCCCCCCCCCCCATACTCAAATCCACAAGAACTGAGAATGGTTGCCCCAATTTCTATGGATGTGAGACCCATATCTACACCGCATTTAGACCTAGACCACCTTCCCCCAGCCGATAAAGATTTCCAGATAAAGGACACCTCTTTCCAAGAATCTCTGCTCAAATTATACTACCAAAGTAGGGATAAATTCCTAAACCATGCTGATGAAATTGGACTTTGGGAGTCTAATTTGACCAAGTACCAGTTCCCCCAAGTCCACATTTTCCCAGAAATTGTACATTACTGTCATGCCAACTACATTCCAAGTCAAAGAGTAGTCATATCCCCTAACCAAACCATACTTTTCACCATCACTCCAGAGTCCATAAATGAAATGTTACAACTCCAGCCTGGGCAAAACCTGACTCCTCTCTCAATTGGAAGCTTATTAGACCAATTCCCCAAGCTTACCACTACAAAGTTGGCTAAGATTTTCCAAACCTTCATAAGAGAAGAAAAACACATCCCAAAGAACCCTCCTCCATATGTAGCTACAATTTTTTCCCCATGGGGTCAGGACATTGTAGCCATGATATCCTGTATCCTGGGTTATACCACCAGTGAATATATTGATGAAATTATCTTAGCTTTCATGTCCATCTACACTCCAGGGCAGCCTCCTGATGTTATCTATGACTATGCCTAGTTTATAGCTAATAGGATGCATGACTAGTTTCTCAAAATCAGCAATGATAGAGTCTTAAAATACTCCTATGTTTTGTACCATCTTTTTCTATATTACCAATCAAATAAATTTCCATTCACCCTTCAGAAGCTTGAAACAAAGAGTCAGCCCAAATCATTCATTTTTTGGACCCCATTGATCCATAAATATCAATCTCCATACTCATATAGTGACTTCATTGACCTATTTGTACACCCAGTCATGAAAATGTTAACAGGAAGCCCTCCTCCAAGGATCAGTCCAGATATTAAAAGGGTCCTTCAATTATCTAAGTAAACCAAGGTGGGTGATTGGTACTTATACCAAAACCATACTGAAATCAAAATTTATGGTTACATGCTGGCACCATACAGGCTTCCAAGATACCTCCCAATGAGGTTGTTTTCTTTAGAATACTACAAGCAAATTATCAATGCAAATGAGAAAAACTTTGTCAATTCAAAGAAGAAGGCCAACTTCAAAATAAAATACCAACTAGGCCCCTTCATATCTAACTCTAGGGAAGCAGGCCATGAAGCAAATGCAATATTATAGAGCATGAAATTCCAAAGAATTTTTGTTTGAAGATATGACCCTTTGGAATTCATCACCAAGAAGAGGCAAAAGGTCAAGCTAGGACCTTTTATTCACCATCCCATACCTGAAATTGAAGCATATGCCAACCAATCAGAATGGGTGGAAGGAACCCTAGTTGATCAAGACAGCCCCAGAATAGACATAGACAATGCTCTAATTGATCTGGAAAAAAAACTTGATGAGGGTGCATTCTTGCAGGGGCCAGAACAATCAAGCAGTCCAGAGCAGTCAGATAGGCCAGAACAGTCAGACAGGCCAAAGCAGTCAAGTAGACCAGAGACAACCATGAGTACCCCCTCAGTTCTGTAGAATCCTCTAAATGAGGAGAAGAGCCTAAAAAGAAGTAGGGGTGAGGCCACCACATCAGCAAGGGCCACTTCACAGACTTATGCAGTTACAAGCCAAGAAAAAATATAGAGAGTGAATCTTGTCTCTGAATAGGATACACAAAGGAAACAGTAGAAGTCACCAGCACAGAAGGAAACAGGAGCAAGCCTATCACCCCATATGAAGGCACACAAGAGCCTTCCACATCACAAACTCAGATGTTGGAAAGGTAGTTCAGTCTTGAAGTATCTTCCTTTAGGATGCCTACTGACAAAGACCAAGATATCAAGGAAAGATACCGGAAAATAAAAGCAAGAAATGAGAGGCTTAAGGCCCAAACTTATGCCCAATACATGAAAATGGCCCCTACCAATAAAACAAGGCTAATGTCAGCCTTTGATGTCAAAGAGGGGAAAATGCAGATGACTTTTATCAAGCCTACAACTCAACAACCGAAAACAGCATCAAATTTCAAGAAAATAGATTTTCAAGTACTAGAAATGGATATCCATCCCATAGACCAGATTGAGCTACACAAACAAACAGGGGAGATGATATACTCCACCTTGATTGGAAAGGCCATAGCTGCTCATCAGCTACAAAATTCCTTAAACAACATATTTGCACAATTCCAGTTGGAAAAGGCCTCCTCACAGGCCAAGGATACAAGGATCAAGTCCTTAGAGGACTTAGTAATTGAATTGGGACACAATCCCAAGGATATAAAAGCCATAGAGCAGCTAATTAAGAAGAAAAATGATGATATCACTGCACTCAAAAAGTAGCTAAAGATACCCTAGTTGCATCATCCACAAACATTAGAAGTCCTAGAAGCATAGCAAGGACATGAAGAGCTCATGGACTTGGTCATGAAGCTGAATGATCAACTCAAGGAGATAGAGAAGGAGTTGGACACTTTAATTCAATTGAAGCAAAGCGACTTGGCCACAACTTCCAGAATTGTCATTCCTACGGTATCCACAACAGTTCCTTCTACACTGGCAGCATCACTGGCACCTGCAGCTCCACCTGCCAAAACATTGCCAGTAATAGAAGAATCTACTATAGCATCAGGTGCATCAGGAGACAAAGCAGCAAAACTTGTGAAAGTCATTGAATATATGTCTATCCAGGCTATAGAGTTGAAAAGGTTAAAGGAAAAGGTGGCAAGTTTGGAAGCTGACTACAAACTTGCCCAACTGAAGTAGAAAGAAGAAACATAAAAGGCCTGGAGAATGGGTGAAAGAATCAAAATCCTAGAGAAAGATTTAACACTAGACAAACCACTTGGACAAACTAAAGAAATGCTATGGGCCAATATCATTGACTCTGTCAATGATATTTGGCCAGCAATCCAAGTTATTTTTGAACAGACAGGATTGGTGAAGATAGCTAACGAAGCTATCCAGAGAGTAAAGGAATAATTGGGGGATAAACTTGAGGATGCCAATCGACTCATCCACTTCCTAAATAGCAAGAATAGATATGAGCTCCATGAGCTTAATATAGAAGATAGAACTGAGGCCATTCTAGAAATAAGGAAGGTTCTTTCCAAGAGGAACCTTACACTCAAATTAGAAGAGAAGTGCCACAATATGCAGGTAGCCATTGATAGGTTCATGGTTAAATTCTAGATTTTGAGGGAAAATGGTCTGCCTAGTCCTATGGTCATCAATGATAAACTCATGACACAATTGGACTATGGCAATAGACTCAAACAATTGGCTAAGGAAAAAGCCAGCTCTCCATCCATAAGGGCATTACCAACAGGGAAGGTCTTGTATGACACTTTTGAAAACTTGTTCTTCCTAGAACATGAAATCAAACATCTTTTTCTCACCAAGCCAAATTTTGCTAAATATACCGAGGCTGATCAGATTTACAGGAGGATGATAAATGTCAAATTACCAGATGCAGAATGGTGGGAAACTATGACTGGCTTACTGTGACGAATTGACAGCTAAAAGTTACTGCATAATAAAAATGAAGGCAGCCAGGTAAAACAAGTGAAAATAGGGCAGCAGGGTCAAAGAGTATCAGTTGAAAGATGAAAGTAAAGAATATTCCAACGTAAAAAATGCCACAACTATCAGCGAGCTTAAAGGGTTCTAATTCAATATCTGTCTTTATCATCTTGCAAGAAGATATTTATATTCCCTAGATTAAATCTCAAGTTGTTTTAAGATATTTTGTAAATATTTGTGTATATATACTTCATATTTCGAAGTATTTTAGGGTGGATTCCAAAACATTTCTATAGGTTGTTTCTCTTAAATCAAAAATTCTATTGTATCAATGATTGGATTGGCTTGTTGGATCAAGGAATAAAGATCAGATATTTTACAGGATTCTTGTGTAAAGCGAAATACAAATAAGTATTATCTCATGTTCAATGTTGTTTTTCTTTAAGTTTTTTCCATAATCTTTTATGTATCTCTAAAATCTAAATGTTATAACATGGAATATATTTCAGAAATTGCTTAAATGCACTCTGTCTTGACTGTTATGCATTATTGTATGTTTTTTCACAAATCTAAGTTAAGAAATTCTTGATTGCTCCTCAGTTTAGGTGACCTCTAGTGATCTATAGCAAAGGATTCTTAATTGCCCTTTGTTCATGATTATCTTATGTTCTTCATTATGATCCCGATCTAAGGATTCTTAAGTTCCCTTTCACCCTGGTTAGAATTACTTCACCCATTAGGCCTACAGATTTGCATTTTCCTCTGCAAGTCTGCCCTATGAAAATTCCCATTAATGAATTGGTCCAGTTATGCTATCCATTTGTTGACTCCATAGCCCAATGGCTTGAAGACCTAGCTCTATCCATCTGCTCTAAGAATTCCACCACCCAACCTTCAATTCAAAACCCTAAGGAACACTAAGAACTAGCCTAAAATCCCATAAGAAACAAAGCTAAATTATATAGAGAGAGCCCTCTCTGAGTCATAGGTTGGCTAGAGCCTATACTTAAAAGATTGGTTTGTGGTTACCTTGGTTTCTTCCTTCTTCTGATAACTTCTAAGGAAAATTTTGAGTGATAACATAGTGGCAACCATACTAGGGATGACTAACATTTTCTTCAGAAATATTTTACAGGTTTAGATCTGATCTATGATGGTGGACAGTGATCAGACACACAAAGGTTAAATCATCCACCTGGCGACTCCAAAATCAATTTCACAACCAAGAATCCAATGGAGGAATGAACCTTAAAGAACAATATGAAAAGATCAGGCTCTTAACCTGGATTGTTATCCAAGACATTATGTTCTTTCTCATCAAGAAAGTTTTTCAATGTATATTGTATTTTAGAGAAGATCTTAGATTAATTTTTTATTATTTTCCTTTGAAAATTATAAATATATATCCTCCTTATCCATTTAAGCAACATTCTTTTGAATCTTATGATGATCATTTTCCAATCAAGAAGCCACAAATAATCAAGACTCCACTAGTAAAAGAATCCAGAGTTGTTCAGAACCTATGGTGACTCCATTCTAGCATTGAGTGTTTTCAAGATGGATTCGAGAATACAACACAAGTATGCTCCTTTGGACAGGTCAAAGGTTCCATGTTTTCCAAATCCTATGCCCAACATTGATTGGTTAAAGAATCTTCCATTATTTAAAGATGAAACAAGAGATGATGTTGCTTTACATTTATTAAGGTTTCATATGTACATCCGAAAGTTTGAAGTCAAATTCCATGAAGATTGTCTTATGAAAATATTTATGGAAACTTTAGAGGAAAAGGCTAGATCTTGGTATGAAAATTTACTAGCCTCTAGCATATGTTCTTTAAAGCATTTTCATATTGTATTTCATGACAAATACAAGGAAAGTTATTCATCTCTGTTGCTAATTCAAAATTTTTGTGACAATGTTGAAAGTTTTATTCAATATTTGGAAGATTACTATGATGATGATTAGTTCATTGATGATGAAATATTAGAGGCTTTAGAAGAAAAGTCTTTTCAAAAAGTAGAAGCCTTGCTTGAATTATCTTCTCCTCAGGAAGAAAAAGATGATGTATGTTGTTTAGAGGTCCATGAAGTTTCCCCACAGGAAACAATTCTTGCAACACAACAAACTGATCAGCGTAAAGAAGAAATTCAGCTCCCTGAACTTGCTCAAGTAGAGGACAACTGTGAAAATCAACAGCAGTCCGATGATCTGGAGATAGAGGCAGTAGAGCTTAAAAGTATTGATCCACAAGAGCATATTCAGCAAGTAGTGCTTTCTTCATAAATTAAAGATCAGCCAAATTTATTTGATGAAAACCATCTCTCAAATTTTCTCTCCTTGGATGTAAATAAAATAAGACAACATACTTTGATAGCTCATGTTCTTTCATCTGAAATTAATGAGAGTTTGCAACTCCCTTGCAGGTTTCTATATGGCAAAGATAATGATAAGGAATTCCCTGTTGTATATGATATGGTTTTTATGTTTTATGAAGATCCAGAGCATTCAGAGAACTTGGTTACAGTGGATAACAAGGAGGAGAAACAAACGGCTTCCTTTCTATTTCAAGAGAATCACTTAAATCAAGCAGCAGTTTGGAATGAGGTTTGTTTTCCTGTTACAAATCATCCAGAAGATCTTATATGGCAGGATTACCATTATCCTTTCGTCAATATATTACATTCATCAGTAGAAGAAGAGTTTTCCAAGTTCATCGGTAGAGCTATTAAATCTAGTGGAAAAGTTAAAATGCCATTTTCTGAATTTACTTTTCTACCTAGAAAAGTACAATGCAAATTTCTGTTAAGTATCCATTTACTTGACTGGTTGCATTGGAAATTTGTTATTACTTGATATGACAGTCTTTTTATCAGACTAGAGTAAGTACACGAGTGCAAATAAGCTCAATACTCTGAGCATGTGTTAGATTTTAGTTTGCAGAAAAGGCTATGATTTTACTTCAAGATTTTCAGTTACAGAGATTATACAATAAGGCAGAAATCACAGAAAAACAACTTACAATGTAACTTCAATCACAATTCAAAGGTTACTGATCTTAAAATTCTTGACATTTCACCAAGAAATGCCATCCCCAAGTGGAGCCACTATTAGGTTCCTATACCAATAGGAGTCATAATTTTGAATGACTAAGGTTAAGCCTTGTAATATTGTACATAACTTTGCTTTCTGCAAATGTTTTCCATATTCAAAAATTAAAAAATGTAAATAGGGTATGTCCTAAAAGAATAATGAAAGGACAAAAAGAATAAAAAGGTCAAAAAAATGGAAAATATGAACCCCAAAAATAAAACAGACCATGAAAGTGTGCAAGTCAAAATGACACTCCTATTTACTTTTATGCATAATAATGATTGTGTGCAGCTTGTTATCAAAGAGATTTAGAATAGTTGGTGAGGGAGCACGTTGTTAAGGCACTCCGTAAGTAAAGGTAACTGGTTCTAGTCTCGCCGATATGAAAAAATCCAGCATGGTTTCCGCTAGTGCAGCTCAGGCCGAGTGCGATCCCCAGGTGACTTTGACAGCTTAGACGCCCCTGAGTCGTGGCCTCTTAGCCATAGGGTAAGAGTGATTTTCAGGATTCACCCACTTATCAATAAAAAAAAAAAAGATTGTGTGTAGCTTGTTATTCATGCCACAATCCATGGTAATCAAGCAATTTAATCTTGGTTATTCTATGCTTTGAATTTCATGCTTATAGATAGAGAATAAAATCTGACCGAATAGTGTAATCTTGGAAAATAATTAGATAGGTAGAGTAAATAAAAGGAGCTCAATTGTTTAATCTGAGCCCTTGGATGATATAAGATTAGATTTAGATAGTTTTCTATGTAAAGAAAATAAAAATATTTGATAAGGGTTTGCTAGCCTAAATGTAACCTAATGAAGTGAAGAAAAGATGGTAGGATGAGTAGATGGGTAAGTTGTAGAATGGTTGCAGAAATATCATGTGATTACATAAAAGCACTTATGCCATTGTTTTAAATAAATCTTTCCAATATGCATAAGCAGTAAACAAAGCAAAAACAATGGTTCACAATATGGTTTATTTAACATCCCCCCTTCAATTCATTCATTTTCCTAATAATACTCCTTTTCCTAAGGTTAAAACCCTTTTTGCATAGGAAAAGCAATTTTCCACCATATAAAATACTTTTCATACCAAAAACCCACAAAAATGCTTTACCCTAAGTATTAATGTAAATATGTGAAAAACATATAATTCACAAAAAAACATTTTGCTTAGTGTTTTTCCCTTTTCCGCCCATTTTTCATATTAATTACTAAATTTATTATATTAAATCCCGATAAAAACCCGATTTCCCGTATATATTTAACCCCTATGTATAAATTAACCCTACACTCTAGTTTAATTATAAACTATGATTTTCACCTAAAACCCGACCAAAACCTTTAACTGGTCGATCTGCGATCAAGTTAATAAATCCCCTTTAATCCTCCATTAATTACCTCGATGGCCTAATCTCATTTTAAGCCGTTGTTAAACCCTGATACCCCCATAATTAAGTGCCCACCGAGCCCCCCACTAGCCTCCGCGTAACTTCTCCACCCGATCACTATGCGATCGTCCCCCTCCTTATCTGACGGCTCTCATCCATATCGAGCCAACCCGATGTTCTTCCTTTACCCACCCGATAAAGTGGTTTTCCCCTTGGCCCCCAATGCTATCTGTCATTCGATGAATGGAATGGGGTGGCCCCTCCCAAATACCACTGAGCACCCAAAAACGATGCGAAATGAACTGCTTACCACCCTCCCGCTACATGACAAATTAACCACTATTCACCTCATACCCACCAAAAAATAACTTTTTGCGTATAAAAGCCAAAAACCCCAAAATTGTTTGTTTTCGTTGAATTTTCGTGTGCGAGCCTTTGTATGCATGCATGACACCTGCAAACGTCGAAGCTATCAACCCACGTACCATTTCACTATGAAGACGCCACAGACAACCCACTCAGCCTTGTAGCCTATACAAAGCCCCTTCGACCACTTGCAGTTGTCAGCCACCCTGCTCAGAGCCAATTCACCCCAATTCTAGGTATTTAAACCAAAATTCACCAAATACCCTGTCAATTTCAAAGTAACCAGTTGCTGAGTGTTTTTAGTTGAGTTAAAAATTAATTAAAAATACTCAAGAGCTCAAGCCTACTCCTTGCTGAACATCGTTTCCCTAAATATTGCAAATTACTCCCCCCCATACTCAAATCCACAAGAACTAAGAATGGTTGCCCCAATTGCTATGGATGTGAGACCTATCTCTACACCCCATTTAGACCTAGACCACCTTCCCCTAGCCGATAAAGATTTCCAGATAAAGGACACCTCTTTCCAAGAATCACCGCTCAAAGTATACTGCCAAAGTAGGGATAAATACATGAACCATGCTGATGAAATTGGTCTTTGGGAATCCAATTTACCTAAGTACCAGTTCCCCCAAGTCCACATTTTCCCAGAAATTGTACATTACAGTCATGCCAACTACATTCCAAGTCAAAGAGCAGTCATGTCCCCTAACCAAACCATACTTCTCACCATCACTGCAAAGTCCATAAATGAAATGTTATAACTCCAGCCTGGGAAAAACCTGACTCCTCTCTCAATTGGAAGCTTATTGGACCAGTTCAGCAAGCTTACAACTGCAAAGTTTGCTGAGATTTTCCAAACCTTCATAAGAGAAGAAAAACACATCCCAAAGAACCCTCTTCCATATGTAGCTACAATTTTTCCCCATGGGGTCAGAACACTGTAACCATGATATTTTGTATCCTGGGTTATACCACCAGCAAATATATTGATGAAATTATCTTAGCTTTCATGTACATCTACACTCCAGGGCAGCCTCCTGCTATTATCTACGTTTATGCCCAGTTTATAGCTGATAGGATGCATGACGAGTTTCTCAGAATGAGCAATGAGAGAGTCTTCAAATACTCCTCTGTTTTGTACCATCTTTTTCTATATTACCAGTCAAATAAATTTCCATTCACCCTTCAAAAGCTTGACACAAAGAGTCAACCCAGATCAGTCATTTTTTGGACCCCATTGATCCATAAATATCAATCTCCATACTCATATGTTGACTTCATTGACCTATTTGTACACCCAGTCATGACAATGTTAGTAGGAAGCCCTCCTCCAAGGATCAGTCTAGATATTAAAAGGGTCCTTCAATTGTCTAAGAAGACCAAGGTGGGTGATTGGTACTTATATCAAAACCATATCGAAATCAGAATTTATGGTTGCATGTTGGCACCATACAAGCTTCCAAGATACCTCCCAATGAGGTTGTTTACTTCAGAATACTACAGGCAAATTATCAATGCAGATGAGACAAACTTTGTCAATGCCAAGAAGAAGGTCAACTTCAAAATAAAAGACCAACCAGGCCCCTTCATATGTAACTCTAGGGAAGCAGGCCATGAAGCAGATGCAATATTACAGAGCATGAAATTCCAAAGAAGTTTTGTTTGGAGATATGACCCTTTTGAATTCATCACCAAGAAGAGGAAAAAGGTCAAGCTAGGACCTTTTAATCACCATCCCATACCTGAAATTGAAGCCTATGCCAACCAATCAGAATGTGTGGAAGGAACCCTAGTTGATCAAGACAGCCCCAGAATGGACATAGAGAATTCTCTAATCGATCTGGAAAAACAACTTGATGAGGGTCCTTTCTTGCGGGTGCCAGAACAATCAAGCAGGCCAGAGTAGTCAGACAGGCCAGAACAATCAGACAGGCCAGAGCAGTCAAGCAGACTAGAGACAACCATGAGTACCCCCTCAGTTGTCCAGACTCATCTAAATGAGGAGAAGAGCCTAAAAAGAAGTAGGGAGGAGGCCACCACATCAGCAAGGGCCACTTCACAGACTTATGCAGATACAAGCCAAGTAAAAAGACAGAGAGCGAATCATGTCCGTGAACAGGAATACACAAAGGAAATAGCAGAAATCACCAGCACAAAAGGAAACAGGAGCAGGCATATCACCCCATCTAAAGGCACACAAGAGCCTTCCACATTACAAACTCATATGTTGGAAAGGCAGTTCAGTCTTAAAGTATCTTCCTTTAGGATGTCTGCTAACAAAGACCAAGATATCAAGGAAAGATACACGGAAATAAAAGCAAGAAATGAGAGGCTTAAGGCCCAAACTTATGCCCAATACCTGAAGATGACCCCTTGCAATAAAACAAGGCTAGTGTCAGCCTTTGATGTTAAAGAGGGGAAAATGCAGATGAACTTTATCAAGCTTACAACTTAACAACCGAAAATAACATCAGATTTCAAGAAAATATATTTTGAAGTACTAGCAAAGGATATCCATCCCATAGACCAGATTGAGCTACACAAACAAACAGGGAAGATGATATACTCCACCTTGACTAGAATGGCCATAGCTACTCATCAGCTACAGAATTCCTTAAACAACATATCTGCACAATTCCAGTTGGAAAAGGCCTCCTCACAGGCCAAGGATACAAGGATCAAGTCCTTAGAGGACTTAGTAATTGAATTGGGACATGATCCCAAGCATATAAAAGCCACAGAGAAGCTAGTTAAGAATAAAAATGATGATGTCACTGCACTCAAAAAGCAGCTAAAGGTACCCCAGTTGCATCATCCACAAACATTATAAGTCCTAGAAGCACAGCAAGGACATGAAGAGCTCATGGACTTGATCTTGAAGCTGAATGATCAACTCAAGGAGACAGAGAAGGAGTTGGACACTTTAATTCAATCGAAGAAAAGTGACTCGGCCACAACTTCCAAAACTATCATTCCTATGGTATCCACAGCAGTTCCTTCTACACTGGCAGCATCACTGGCACCTACAGCTCCACCTACCACAGCATTTGCAGTAACAGCAGAATCTACTACAGCATCAGGTGCATTAGGAGACAAAGCAACAGAACTTGTGAAAGCCATGGAAGATATGTCTATCGAGGCTTTAGAGCTAAAAAAATTAAAGGAAAAGGTGGCAATTTTGGAAACTCACTGCAAACTTGCCCAACTCAAGTAGAAAGAAGAAACACAAAAGGCCCGGAGAATGGTTGAGAGAATCAAAATCCTGGAGAAAGAATTAGCACTGGAGAAACCAGTTGGAAAAACTAAATAAATGGTATGGGCCAATATCATTAACTCTGTCAATGATATTTGGCCAGCAATCCAAGTGATTTTTGAACGGACGAAATTGGTGAAGATAGCTACTGAAGCTATCCAGAGAGTAAAGGAAGAATTGGGGGATAAACCTGAGGATGCCAATTGACTCATCCACTTCCTAAACAACAAGAATAGATACAAGCTCCATGAGCTTAATATAGAAGATAGGACTGAGGCCATTCTAGAAATAAGGAAGGTTCTTTCCAAGAGGAACCTTACGCTCAACTTAGAAGAGAAGTGCCACAATATGCAGGTAGTCATTGATAGGTTCATGCCTAAATTCCAGATTTTGAGTGAAAAAGGTTTGCCCAGTCCTATGGTAGTCAATGATAAACTCATGACACAATTGGACTATGGCAACAAACTCAGACAGTTTGCTAAGGAACAAGCCAGCTCTTCATCCATAAGGTCATTACCAACAGGGAAAGTCTTGTATGACACTTTTGAAAACTTGTTCTTCCTGGAACATGAAATCAAACATATTTTTCTCACCAAGCCAAAGGTTGATAAAATTTACAGGAGGATGATAAATGTGAAATTACCAGATGCAGAATGTTGGGAAACTATGACTGACTTACTGTGACGAATTGACAGCGAAAATTTATTGCACAGTAAAAATGAAGGCAGCCAGGTAAAACAAGTGAAAACAGGGCAGTAGGGTCAAATAGTATCAATTGAAAGATGAAAGTAAAGAATATTCCAGCGTAGCAATGCCACAACTATCAGTCAGCTTAAGGGGTTCTAATTCAACTGTAAAAGCTAGCACAACCACAATAAAAGGGACAACATGAAGCAATTCAATATCTGTCTCTATCTTCTTGCAAGAAGATATTTATATTCCCTAGATTAAATCTCAAGTTGTTTTAAGATATTTTGTAAATATTTTTGTATATATACTTCATATTTCGAAATATTTTAGGGTGGATTCCAAAACATTTCTATAGATTTTTTCTCTTAAATCAAAAATTCTATTGTATCAATGACTGGATTGGCTTGCTGGATCAAGGAATAAAGATCAGAGGTTTTACAGGATTCTTGTGTAAAGCGAAATACAAATAAGTATTCTCTCATGTTCAATGTTGCTTTTCTTCAAGTTTTTTCCATAATCTTTTATGTATCTCTAAAATATAAATGTTATAACATGGAATGATATTTCAAAAATTTCTTAAATGCACTCTTCCTTGACTGTTATGCATTATTGTAGGTTTTCTTCACAAATCTAAGTTAAGGAATTCTCGATTGCTCCTTAGTTTAGGTGACCTCTAGTGATCTATAGCAAAGGATTCTTAATTGCCCTTCGTTCATGATTATCCTTTGTTCTTCATTCTGATCCCGGTCTAAGGATTCTTAAGTTCCCTTTCACCCTGGTTAGAATTACTTCACCCATTAGGCCTAAAGATCTGCGTTTTGCTCTGCTAGCCTGCCCTGTGAACATTCCCTTTAATGAATTGGTCCAGTTATGTTATCCGTTTGTTGACTCCATAGCCCAATGGCTTGAAGACCTAGCTCTATCCATATGCTCTAAGAATTCCACCACCCAACCTTCAATTCAAAACCAAAACCCCAAGGAACACTAAGAACTAGCCTAAAATCCCATAAGAAACAAAGCTAAATTATATAGAGAGAGCCCTCTCTGAGTCATAGGTTGGCTAGAGCCTATACCTAAGAGATTGGTTTGTGGTTACCTCGGTTTCTTCCTTCTTTTGATAACTTCTAAGGAAAATTATGAGTGATAACACTTAGGACAGTAGGATTGCATACATGTTAACTTAGCATTCTTTTGAAGCAAAGCCTCTTAGCTGTTAGTTAGATAATTGTGTGTTTTATCATTTGATTTTAGTCTCTTTCCTAGTACTTTCTTTCATGCAATAGGTTAAGGTTCCATTTTGAACATTTCATTTTCTGCAATTAGTTTAGGAAATGACTTCAGTACATGCACTCCATTATATCATGACAGAAAAGGAAGTACATATTGCATGTTGTACATATATTTCTGATACCTCTTAAGTTTGTACGAACCCCGGGTTGATAATTAAAGTTAGTAGCCTTGGGAGTTGCAACATTCTTGTTGCAATACTGAGGCTCATCATAGATGCAAATGCAAAATTGAGAGATGAAGTAAGAACTCTTTGATGAAGGCTAGAAGCCATGGAGACTACCAGGAATCATGATCACAGAGGGGATACCAATGAGGAAGAAGAACAATATAGTTTCCAAGTATATCAATAGATTAAGGTTTGATATTAAAGATGAATTAAGTTTAATTTCCTTGAGATCTGTTGAGGAAGCATACCAAATTGCGTTGAAGGTTAAGGAAACGTTGATGAGAAAGAAGGGTCAGAAAAAAAGAACAAGAAGTGCTAGAACAAAAGAGAAATAGCAAACAGGAGAAGCTACCAGATCAAATCAACAGTCATAACCTAAGAAAACCAACGATGCTAGAGGAAGGAGGACTCCTTCGAGGTGCAGAGGAAAAAGCAGGGATCAAGTGAGATGTTTCAGTTGTAGACAGTTGGTACATTATTCATATGAATGCCCAAAAAAAGTTTTAAAAAAAGGGATACAATTAGCACAAACCGAGCCAAAACCTAAACCTCCAATGGCAGTGGAAGAATGTGTCAACCCACCAGAAGATGGAGAAGCTTTTTTGTTGAACCAAGTGTTGAATGTAGATGAACTTGTGCAAAGAAGAAGCTTATTCAGGATGACATTCAAGGCAAGAGGTAAATGTTGCAAATTAATTATTGATAATGGAAGTACTGATAATTTGGTTTCTACATAGATGGTAGAGAAGTTGCAGCTGGATAGAATGCCGCATTCTGTACCATACAAAGTTTCATGGCTACAAAAGGGACAACAACTATTGGTGAATGAACAATGCCATGTGGAGTTTTAAATTGGCCAATACAAAGAATAGGTTCTCTGTGATATTGTACAAATGGATACTTGCCATGTTTTGCTTGGAAGACCCTGGAAATACGACAGAAGAGTGAGTTATGATGGTAGGATGAACACTTACAGTTTTGAGAAGGATGGACAAAAGCATGTGTTACTACCTATAAAAACTAAAGGTATTAGAGAGGCAGCGGATCCAAATATATTATTAATGAGCAAGAAAAAATCAGTTACCAGCGATGCAAAAATCGGAAAGTAGGAGAAATCAGCTGAAGTAGATATGAGCAATATGCCTTCAACAAATCAGAATTCATTGAATTTCAAAGACGAAATGTTTCGTGAACCAGAAAATGTAAAATCAGCAGTGTTTTCCACAGCAAAAATAGTCATGACGAAGGAGATCCAATTTAATAAACAAAAATTCATAATACTAAATAACTGTGGACAAGATAATGTAAATGACAGAGGAGGGAGTCTTGAACAGAAAGACAATGCGAAATAGCACAACAGCATGCATGGTCTCAATTGATCCTTGTATTTTTATGGATTTTAACTTCATGGATAATGAAAGGATGGATCTGCCCAATCAAGGAAAAATAATTGCAGGAAAATCATGTATCATGTCAAAGGTGGAAAATTCAACTACAGTCAGTGAACCTATGGTGGAAGGGATGGATGAGAGGATTGCTTAAATGGGGGAACCACCCAAAGAAGAAACCTTGGGTATCTACTACATTTTTACAGAAAATAAATAGAAGGGGTATTCATGAATGTGAGTTTATTAAAAGTTTGAAGTTTGGGTGTATGATGCAGGAGCATTGTAAAAAAAAATTATTTCATGTAATTTTATCCTATGTAATATCTAGAAGCCTAAGTTAGTTGAGTGACGAGATGTTTTAATAAAAGGCTTATTAGCCAAATGCAGCTCCAATCATATGGATATTGAGAGATAACTTTTACTTAGGATTCGCTTTCTTTTTATTTGATAGTCAAATCCTATTTTTATGGATCTAAAAAATAATTGGTTGTAATTTTAGCTGTGGACACATTAATATAATAAGAGATTTCCTATAATGGTGGGATTGCAGTTGTTGAAATATTAATCTCTAGCTTTGTTAATGTGCTTTATTTTTATGATCACAATTATAATTATGTTTAACTAACTGAAAAAGGGTAAGTTGAGAGTCGACTGCATAGAGGTGATTGGTAGGAATGTGTATTTGTTGTTTACAGTGACTAATTGATTAAAGACTCAACACATATTTAGTTGAAATATGACTCTTCCATCAGTGTTATTGTAAACGAGAGATGGATTGGTGATCTGTGAGAGTTCCTTACATGAAACCTCGATGAAATTTCTCACAATTTCTCCCATTGGAGCCACAAAGGTGTCGATTAGTGTCATTAGTTGAATGTGCTACAAGATTACATCCATAGGTATCGATGTAAACATTACAGCGTGGACCCTTCTTCTATGTAAATCGTGTGATGGGAATTGATAAATTGACTTCCACGCATGGGTTGTGTATTAGAAATCAAGGGAATGTAACAAGGCTTTGAATTCTGCATGGTTGAAGGTGGATAGCGTAGCACGACCAGATTCTCTTTCATATGTGAATGATATCGTCTAGTGGTTAAACAACGTCGTGGTATTCTGGATTCCATTGATTCAACCTAGAAACATGTTGATAATTGTCGGCACAAGAACCCATTGTAAAACCACACAACAAGAAGGCTTGAGAGGTCCTCCTTCTAGGAATTCAAGGAACAACCCTCCACCCAATCCATTAAGGGAATCCATAGAAAGACCATCTCCACCCTCTGGCTATACAAGGAATTGAGAGGCCATTGTTCCTCACCTAGGAGAGACCTTCGTCTCGCCAATTTTGCCAACCGAACTAATATCACAGTAATCCTTCCTTTTCTAGTAGTGTCCTTTGTCGTTCCTCTATGCACTCATGTTGAATGTTGATAGAGTGAACGAAAAAAATATGAGTCTGTGAGTGAAATGAGGTCAAACCCCTTTCTTTTCTCGTGCTTCTCCTACATCCCAATTTAATTCTGAGAACCAGTCCATTAACACACACCAACCAACCTTTAATGGTTGTCACAATAGTTCATATTTCTTTCACAAGGAAACCTTGAATATCCCAAGCAAGTAACCTCCTCGACTTTGGAATATGTGTCCCTTGACTCAACCCCTTTTTAATATATTTTTGAAAGAAAAAAAAATTCATTGCATTTTCATGAGGAAACCAGGGTTGGGGTTCTCACAAAACCCTCCCCCTTGAGGGAACACTTCCCTCTGTGTTATTCTGCTCATATGAAACCACAGGAAAGCAAATAAAAACACATATTATTTTCATGGATCTTTATATATACAGCTCTATACAGTATTTACAAAAATATATACATTTTCTTCAACCAGCAAACAAAAAAGGCCCTATGGTTCCCTCATGGAGTTATCCATTTCCTATGTAGAATCCTCTGGCCCAAATTGCCTCCACTGCACTTTGACTTTATCTATGGCTCAATTCTATAGCATGAGACTCCTCTGATCTAGAATGCATAATGGTTCTAGCTGGAACTCTCCCTCTGGTTCCACTTGTATCACTGACCAATCAATAACATGATTAGCATCATGTACATATATTTTAAGCAAAGAAACATGGAAAACATCATGAACTTTAACTGAAGGAGGTAAGGCCAACCTATAGGCCACTATTCCAATCCTTCAAAGGATCTGAAAAGACCCACAATATTGTGGTTCCAACTTGGCACATGACCCAATATTTAAGGAACTCTTCTTGGGTTTTATTATCAATTAAAAATGATCCCCAACTTGGAACTATTTATGCATCCTATGTTGCTTTGCATAGCTTTTATGTATGTCTTATCCCACCTTCAAATTATGCCTGAAGATCTGAATTTTCTACTCCATTTCCTTGAGCATGTTAAGCCCAATATGAACTTCATTCACTAGATCACTCCAGTTGATAGGAGTATTGAAACTCCCCCCATACATTACCTCAAATGGACTCATATTTATGGATTCCTAGTATCCATTGTAGTATGAAAATTATATAAGTAGAAGATACTCCTCCCACTTCTTAGGATGATTCCTTACATACATCCTCAACATATCTTTGAGGATATTATTCGTCCTCTCTATTTTCCCATCCATTTGTGGGTGATAGGTTGTACTTGTTATCACCCCAAGAAACTCTCCTAGGTTGTATCTCAGAGATGCTCGGGAACATTACAAACTCAACAAAACGTTGGAAATGGATGAATGGAAGGTCTGATGCATATTCAAGCCAGATAACCACTTCTACTATGCTTGACTCCAGACATGGGTGAACACCCCCAGACTACAAGGCGTTAGACCACCAATTACTCACAGTTTAAGGAATAGGTGAACATGGAGAATACTGACCACACCAGCAGATACACAAGACCATGTGATGGTCGGCTGCAACCAATAAAGAGGTCTGCAAATCTATTTCTTAATACATAGATAGGATAACAGCTCTTTGGCATTAAGTAAAAGGAAACCTGCATAACACATTCAATAATATGTACAAGATTCTAACACAGAGGTGGGATGACAGCCCCTCTAATGTTGAATATCAAGAGCACATGAATAAATGCATAACAGGCACAGCCTAGAACAAGGAAGAAGTGGAAAGTGAGCAATTAACAGCAAAAGAAGCTTGTATTAGCTGAAAATGAAGACTAGACACTGCAAGTATCACAGTAGTTACAGTCTCCAGAAGTTGAACCTTACATCAAAACCAAAACCATCAACCCTCATCACATCTGTGTTCTGGGTATATATAGAGTTTGCTTACAAAAATGCTCTACTATTCTATGCATGGAGGGGTCATAATGGACCACCAACCACATTAACTATCTAAAATGGGCCTCTGCTATGATCTACTGCTTCAATGAATGAACTTGATCTTCTCTGATATTTTGTTGTCCTTCTTGAGCATGTGGAATGTCCTATGAAAGAATGATCCATAACTGATAAATGTTGTGATCTACTCGAGGAATTTCCTTCTTGATCTTCGGCCATAATGTTCTTGAATGCAGTTGTTGGAAAAGTAACTGCACCGGGTACAGGTAGCTGGTCACCTTCATCCTTCGGGAGCATAGAATGGCTATGGACGTGGATGGATGGTGGAAGAAAATCGGTTGTTGGATCACAGAGATAAACGGTAGAGATCTCTTGGCATGGAGTATTGGGCGGAAGTGGAGGCAAAATGATTACGAGCCATCAGATCTTGCAGATGGACGGCGGAGATCGGCTTACAGGAGCTATCAGGAAAAAACATGAACGAACAATTGTGAGCCGTTAGATCCTGAGCGAGTAGATCCAATGGCTACCAAGTGGAGGATGTGCACTAGGGTCAACGAGCGGGGAGGGTGGTTTTAGTGGCAGGCGGTATACCCCGCACCACGGTTGACAAACAGGTGGTAATCGTACAGTGGGGCACAATCCTATTTATCGCGCGACGCGTGGCGGAGGCAAACCACTTTCCCCGCGGATTAACATGTGGGCGTTTTGAAGGAGCGGGGGCTGCGACTGCTGTCGGATTGTGCGGCAAACGATCTGACAGCGGGGAAATAAACGGGGTTTAGCATGCGGGGAGAAGGGTTGTGGTGGTAGGGAAAATTTAGTGAACGCGCACAGACACACGAATACGGTTATATGACAATTTAAGATATGCTCTCGGGGTTAAGAGCATTATTTGGATTTTAACGAGTGACCCAGGAAATGGAGGTGAAAGGGAGAAGATGAGGTGGATGGGAAGGTTAAAGTGACCAGTAAGGATCTCCTTTTAGCAAAACCAAGAATCGAGTCCACCTCAGCTCCTCGAACTATAGCAGAGCTAACACTAGCTCCTTCTGGGGATGAGATCCTCCCTGTGAGGTCTCAAGAACCTGCAAATCATTTCTTTTTTGATGAAAACTAGTTAGCAAAATTCCTAGTATTCCATTGGGCATGGAGTCTATCTGAACCTACACTAAAGCTGATAAAATAAAATATTTACAATTTTAAGGCCAAAGACCTTAAACAACATAAATTTTCAGAAAACGCCCATTAATTGGGCCATCAAAAACTGCTTCCCCTCCCATACTTTGCAATATGAAGGTATTGTTCCCTTGGATCTGAGAAATAATGAAAGGGCCTATCCAGAAAACATCAAACTTCCCATGATTGCCTTTCTTTTCTTTCAGTGCATCCCATTTCAGGACCAAGTCTCCAACCTGAAAATTATTTGCCTTTGTCCTTCAGTCAAAAGCTTCCTTGATCTTTTTATGATGTGCTTCAATCTTTTCAACCAGCTATTTTCTGATTTGACGTACCTCTACTAAATCTGTGATCCTCTTTGCCATGTCTTCTTCCTCATTCTGCTCTGATTGCAGAAACTTTGCCACTGGGAGAGTAAGCTGAATTGGAAATACTTCCTCTATGCCATACACCAGCTTAAATGGAGAATTCCCTGTGGATCTCTTAATGGTCACTTTGTCAGCCCAAAGTGCATATTTGAGCTTGGAATCCCAATTCTTTTTGTTGTCCTCCAACAGCTTCTTAATTATCCTTATTAAACTCTTGTTGGAAGATTCTGCTAGACCATTACCTTGAGGGTAGTATGAGGTGGAATGAACCAGCTTAATACCCATTGAATCACACATTTCCACCAATTCTTTTGCTCTAAAGGCTGATGCATTATCTGTGACTAATTTATGCGGACAACCAAATCTGGTAAATATATGCTCTGTTAAAAACTTCATGACCACATTATGATCAGCCTTTTTGGTAGGGATTGCTTCAATCCACTTAGTAAAATAATCAATGGCTACTAATATCCCCCTGTGTTGGCCACTGGAATGTGGATTGATTTCTCCAATGAAATCCAAGCCCCACTGCTGAAAAGGTCCTTTTGCATGTATTGGTTTTAGGGGCAGGGACTTCAATCGTTGTTTCCCTTCAAATCTTTGGCATCTGTCACAAGATTTAACAAATGAAAATACATCAGAAAATAAGGAGGGCCAATAATATCCAGCTCTGAGGATTTTGTGGGCTGTAGTCTTCTAATAATGATGCCCTCCACACATGCTAGAATGACACTGCTGCATAACTTCAATTGACTGTTCTTTGTCCAGACACCTCAAAATCATTCCAGATGGGTCCCTCCAATAGAGCAGATTTTCATTAATGCAATATTTAGTTGCTCTAAGCTTAATCGTTATGGCTTGGCTTGTGCTTAAGCCGAGAGGGATTTCTAGCTTCAGCAAGAATTTAACTATTGTAGCATACCAATCGCACGAAGCTAGATTTTCTACCACTGACTGCTTTCTCTCTGGTTTAGCTACTTCCTCTTCTTTTGTTTGACCATTTTCTGCAATCGAGCCCATGCAATTTATATCCAAAGTTCTGCGATTTTCTTAAGCTAACAGTCTAGCAAGACCCTGACCTCTAACAAGTTTTGCGGGCTTCAGTTCTATATTAAACTCAATTAACTTTGCAATCCATTTAGCCCTTCTTCCATCAGCATCAGGTTGTGTTAAGACATCTTTTATTGCAGCAAAAGGTACAAATTCAATTATCTTGGAATGTAAAATATAGACTCTGAAAGCTTTCAAAGATTTGATAAGAGCATATCCTTGTTTTTCAATAATATCATACCTCAGCTCAGCATCCCTTAAGGTTTTGCTGAAAAATGCCACTGGATGCTCCGAGCCTTCCTCATCTGCTTGCAATAAAACTGCTGCAAGGGTGTCTTCAGAGGCAAAGAAAATATATGGAACTCCCTATTGTAATCGGGACTAATTAAAGTAAGAGCCTCCATAATAGCTTTTTTAATGGAATCAAATGATTTTCTTGTTGTATTTGTCCATTTGATCTCTAACCCGTTTTTCAACATGGAGGTAATGTGCTTCCCAAGTTCTACAAAATTTGGTATAAACCTCCTCACAAAATTGATCTTACCCAGAAAGGACTGGATATCCTTCTTTGGTCTAGGGACAGACAAGGTCTGTATTGCTTTTACTCTTTCTAGGTCAATTCGAACACCTGCAGCAAAAACAATATGTCCTAACAGCTTGCCTTCTTCTAAAGCAAACTGCGATTTTTTGGGATTGACTGAAATCCCAAACCTTCTGCACTTCAGGAACACTTTCTTCAAATGTTGTAAGTGGTCTTGATGGCTGCTGGAGTATATTGTTGTGTTATCAAGGTAGATAAGGACAAATTTATCCTTCTCTCCCACAAATGCTATATCCATAGCTCTCTGAAAGGTGGCTCCAACATTCATCAATCCAAAAGGCATCTTGGCATACATAAAAGTGCCCCAAGGAGTGGTGAATGCAGTCTTCTCCCGATCATCTGGATGCACAACGACCTGATTATACCCTGAAAATCCATCCAGGAAATACATCACCTTGGCTCCTGAGACTTTTTGTAGCAAATTCTCCATCTTGGGTAGGGGATAGTTGTCTTTCTTGGAGCACTTGTTTAAGTTTCTAAAATCAACGCAGAGTCTGATTTCTCCACTTTTCTTCCTCACCACTACTAGATTGGCTACCCATTTTGAATATCTAAGAGGGACTATGATCTTGGCAGCCAGCAACTTTTTTATTTCTTTTTCAATCAGAGGGAGGAGCATAGGATTTATTGGTCTCAGCTTCTGCTTGAAAGGGATGGTGTCTTTCTCTAAAGGAATTTTATGCTGGATAATCTGCTTATCATATGTTTTCAGGTCACTATATTCCCATGCAAAGACATCAGCAAATTTCATTAAATTGCAGTATTGTGAACTTTGGTCAGCAGACAGATGCGTGGACAGATTTATGTATCTTGGCAGACCTGGACTCCCTATATCATGCTTACAGACTGCAGATTGGTCTTCTTTTTTAGCAGCCTTATAAGGGACATCATTCTGGTCAAACAATCTTTCTAAAGGAATTAGGCCCTTAGGTATATGATTGTTGGGCAGTTGGACAATGCTATTTTTGCCCATTTTATTTCTAAGCTTAGATTGGGGATTTTCTTCTAAGGCTTCATTCTCTTGGTCAATTTTCATTTCATAAAACTCATCAATGACTTGCAGAAACCTATTTATTTCATCATCATCTTCAAACACTTTCCAATGTTGGACATTGTCAGGCAAGGATGGCCTGTATTTCATTTGGACTTCATAAACTAGTATGGGAGGCATGGGAGGGATAAACATGCTAGCAGACACAGCAAGGGAATCAGAAAATTGATTTTTGGCTCTAGGGATATATGAAATATAGAAATTATCAAAGGAATCTTTGAGTCTCCATACCTCATCTCCGTATGCTTTTAGCCTTGGGCGCTTTGCTTGAAATGTTATGTTTACCTGCTGAATGATCAGATCAGCATCTCCAAACACCTTTATGTTCTTGATTCCTCTGCCTTTAGCTGCGTTCAGACCCAACATCAGAGCCTCATACTCTGCTATATTGTTTGTGACATGGAAGGCCAGCTTAAAAGACAGTTGTGTGCTTTCTTGTTGTGGAGATATCAGCACCACCCCTGCTCCTGCAGTCTCCCTGGAACATGCTCCATCAAAGAACATATCCCAAACCTGACTTCCTTGCTCTTCCTCGGCCTGAACTATTTGTTTCTTGAGTTGCATTGATGCCTTCTGAGATTATTCTATTTGGAGGATACATGCTCCAAAATCGGTGTCCACAGCATAAATAGGATGATTAGTAGGATTCTTTTCATCACTGATGATATAGGCCAGCTGTGCTTCTCTATATAATCTCCTGCTTTCTCCTCCAAAGACTGGGACAGTGGCATAAGATAGATTATTTTGTAATGTCCCGCCTTGTCTCTTAATCCATCCTCTGGACAGCAGCATGCCAAACTTAGGAGGGACATATGCTACCACAATGTCCATCACCATGCTCTTCATGGGCAGTTGAGTTAGAGTAATGGCTAGATCTTTAATCAACCCTAGACATTTCACTTTTCTTGAATCAAATGAAAATAGATCATGGTATGGTCTGGTGATATCAAGGCCTAACTCTTCCATGACAGCTTTTGGCATCAGATTATGGCTAGCCCCTGTGTCTAGCAGCCAATTGTGGAGGACTTTATCATGAATGGTCAAGGACACATAAAAGGATGGAGAATTATCATCAGCAGGTTCGGTCATTGGGCTAAGCACAACTACAGACCTATCATCTTGCAAATTGACGAAGTCAGTGGAGGTTTGTGTGGCTTTCAGCTCAAGGGCTTCAAGGATAAGCTTTCTAAACACTTCACTCTTTACAAGTTCTAACAGAGGCACAGATATTTTTAATTTATGAACTTCTGCTTCAAAGCTGAAAGGGGAAGGGGACTTATCAGGACCTCTTACCTCTTGAACTGGTGCTTTTAGGATGATTGGTTCAGCTGCTGGTCTCTTCTCTCTGGTATTTTGTGACTCTGTTTGAACAGCAGCTCTTTGGGCAGGATTCTCCTTGGCATTATTTTCATTTGACCTCAGATTATATCTTTGTTTTTCACCAGTCTGCAGAACAGCCTCTCTATCCCACTTTTGACTAGTTTGGTCCTGGAGTAATGCTTCTTCATATTCAGCCAATTTTAGGAAGGAAGCACTGCCTTTATCTTCCATACAATGTATTTCATCCTCATCTTCAAATTATTCTTCCTCCATGACTACATTTTGAAAAGAAGCTTTAACTTTCTGTTCTTCATTTGGTTTTTTACCCCTCTGAATGATTTGCAGCTTTTCATTTGCTCTTCTGAATGGATTTGAATTTCTTGGAGCAAATGTGTTCTGCTGCCTTGTTTTTCCTAAGTTCTACTCAATCTTCAGCTTAGATATCTCAGCATCCAATGACTCTATCATTCTAGTCATTTTATCTAATTTAGGCTCTGAAGATGAGGCAGAGGAAGAACAAACCTCACCTCTCTGCCTTCTTCTGTCAGCATGACTTTTAAGCTTTTATGTAGCCATAATATTATATTCTACTTCCAGAGTTGCACCTTGCATATCAGCTAGAGTGGCACATCTTCTTTCTCTCAACAATAAGCAGAAATCAGAGTCAAAAGCATTGGCATAAGTGAGTTTGGCCGAGGTGGGGGTTGGCTTTACTTCTGCAAGTATCTTATTATACATACGATTAAATATTTTATTAAAATCAGGCAATGATTCCCCATTTTCTCTCTTCAAGTTACCAAACTCAATATGGTAATACAACAAGTCCTTTTTATCTCCCCAGTGCTTCAAAAATGCATCATCTAAGGCTTCAATATCAGCAATAGATCTATGGGTCAATTCTCTGAACCATTTTCTGGCCTCTCCATCAAGGCTCTAGACAAAAACTCTCATCCACACATCATTTTTACTTGTATCCAAATTATCAGCATAACTATAAAAAGCCTCAAGGTGTTCTTCAGTTGTTACCCCATCTGTACCAATGAACTTGGGCATATATTTTTGGTACTCTCCTGCAGGCATGGCATTTAGAGGAACAAGCAGAACCAAAGGCCCATATCTAGCAGCAATGATTCTTTCCATCCTCGTAGGTGCTTGCTGACCTACCATGACTGGAGTATGTGGAGGGATAGTGGCAGATTGAATGGTGGGGAACAATGAAATAGATGACAGAGACAAGCAAATATGATGGACTTTATGGGATGCAATCTTTGGACCAGGATCCAAAGGGGAACTAAATGAACAAGGAGCTGTATGGATCTCTGTAGGAAATTTCTCACTAGCAAAACTAGGCTCTATATCTTCAAATGATACATTCTCAACTATAGCCTCCTCTTGCAGAGATACATAAGATTTCGTAGGCTTACCTGATCCTGATGCTCCTTTCTATGAAGTTATCTTTTGCTTAACAATTTTCTCAGGGTCAGGCACTAGTTCAGCTAGTGATTTCTGAGGATTTCTTCGGGTATGCCTCACAAACTGAGCTAGAACTGGAACGTGGAGTCGCCAAAGGTTGGTCTTCCAATAGAGTCACCAAATAGATGACTACAACCAAAAATGTGCCTAGACTTTATCTATCATCAAAATCTGGAACTGTGTCATCTCCCACAGAAGCTGAGCTTCAACCTCCTCTCCCCTGCAACGGCGCCAATTAATGTTATCACCCCAATAAACTCTCCTAGGTTGTATCTCAGAGATGCTCAGGAACATTACAAACTCAACAAAATGTTGGAAATGGATGAATGGAAGGCCTGACGCATATTCAAGCTAGATAACCACTTCTATTATGCTTGACTCTAGACATGGGTGAACACCCCCAGACTACAAGGCTTTAGACAACCAATTACTCACAGTTTAAGGAATAGGTGAACATGGAGAATACTGACCACACCAGTAGATACACAAGACCATGTGATGGTCGGCTGCAAGCAATAAAGAGGTCTGCAAATCTATTTCTTAATACACAGACAGGATGACAACTCTCTAGCATTAAGTAAAAAGAAACCTGCATAACACATTCAATAATATGTACAAGATTCTAACACAGAGGTGGGATGATAGCCCCTCTAATGCTGAATATCAAGAGCACATGATTAAATGCATAACAGGCATAGCCTAGAACAAAGAAGAAGTGGAAAGTGAGAAATTAACAGCAAAAGAATCTTGTATTAGCTGAAAATGAAGACCAGATGCTGCAAGTATCATAGTAGTTACAGTCTCTAGAAGTTGAACCTTACATCAAAACCAAAACCATCAACCCTCATCACATCTGTGTTCTGGGTATATATAGAGTTTTCTTACAAAAATGCTCTGCTATTCTATGCGTGGAGGGGTCATAATGGACCACCAACCACATTAACTATCTAAAATGGGCCTATGCTACGATCTACTGCTTCAATGAATGAACTTGATCTTCTCTGATATTTTTTTGTCCTTCTTGAGCATGTGGAATGTCCTACGAAAGAATGATCCATAACTAATAAATGTTGTGATCTGCTCGAGGAATGTCCTTCTTTATCTTTGGCCATAATGTTCTCGAATGCAGTTGTTGGAAAAGTAACTGCGCTGGGTACAGGTAGCTGGTCACCTTCGTCCTTCGAGAGCATAGAATGGTTGTGGACGTGGATAGACGGAGGAAGAAAATCAGCCGTTGGATCACAGAGATAGACGGCAGAGATCTCTTGGCATGGAGTATCAAGCGGAAGTGGAGGCAAAATGATTACGAGTCGTGAGATCTTGCAGATGGACAGCGGAGATCGGCTTACAGGAGCTATCGGGAGAAAACATGAAAGGACAATTGTGAGCCGTTAGATCCCGAGCAGGTAGATCCAACGACTACCGGGCGGAGGATGTACAAGAGGGTCAACGAGCGGGGAGGGTGGTTTTGGTGGCGGGCGGTATTCCCCGCACCGCGGTTGACAGACGGGTGGTAATCGTACAGTGGAACGCGATCCCATTTATCGCGCGACGCTTGGCAGAGGCAAACCGCTTTCCCCGCGGATTAACATGTGGGCGTTTTGAAGGAGCGGGGGTTGCGACTGCCGTCATATTGCGCAGCAAACGATCGGACGGCGTGGAAATAAAAGGGGTTTAGCGCGCGGGGAGAAGGGCTGTGGTGGCAGGGAAAAGTTAGTGAACGTGCACGGACACATGAATATGGTTATATGACAGTTTAAGCTACACTCTCGGGGTTAAGAGCATTATTTGGATTTTAACGAGTGACCGGGGAAATGGAGGTGAAAGGGAGAAGATGAGGTGGATGGGAAGGTTAAAGCGACCAGTAAGGATCTCCTTTTAGCAAAACCAAGAACCGAGTCCACCTTAGCTGCTCGAACTGTAGCAGAGCTAACAGTACTGAATGCCAATTATATTCCCAAACCTACAAATGGTTCCTTCCAAAATCTTGAAGTGAACTTAGCATCTCTATCTGAAATAATTTTCTTAGGAATTCCATGTAACCTCATGATCTCCCTTATGAAGATTTGTGCCACCTCACTAGCAACATTAGTAGACTTGACTGCCACAAAATGAGCCACCTTGCTCAACTTGTCAATCACCACCATGAAAGCACATGTTGTTTGGAGGTTCTAGGAAAACTTGTGATGGAATCCATAGAAATTACCTCCCATTTCCATTCCAGAATGGGAATGGGCTGCAATAATATTGTCGGATTCTTGCATTCAGCCTTCAGTTGCTAACATTCTATGCATTTAGCCACAAAATCAGCCATTTCTTTCTTCAAATCTGGCCAATAATAGAACTTTTTAATGATTGTGGGGGTCTTTTGGTACCCTGGGTGACCTAAATATGACTTGACATGGAACTATCTTATTATGAGCCTCTTCAATTCACTATTATTTGGCATATAAATTTTTTTCTTGAACCTAATTTAGTTCTCATCATTGAGCTGATGTTCTTCATCCCCACCATCTCGTAGCAGATTTTCTTTCATAAACTAATATTTTTCATCATGTTGTACCACATTCTTGACCTTCTCTACTAGGTCCATTTTATAAGAGCTTATGGCTACTAATTCATTCGCTTGAATTCTCCTACTAAGTGCATCAGCAACCTTATTCTCTTTGCCTTGGATGTACTTGATCTCAAAGTCAAATTTGCTAAGCATGGCCAACCATCTAGCTTGTCTTGTGTTCAACTTGGGTTGCTAAAATAAATACTTGAGCCCATTATGGTCCATCATAAGTGTAAATTTCCTACCAAGGAGGTAATGCCTCCACATCTTCAATACATGAATGATGGCAGTTAACTCTAGATCATGAGTCACGTAATTTACTTCATGCTCTTTCAACTTCCTTGACTCATAACATACTACATGTCTTTCCTGCATCAAGACTCCACCGAGCCCCTCCTTGCAGGCATCTGTGCACACCACAAAATCCTTATCAGCATTGGAATCCTCAACACTGGTGCGTTTGTGAGAAACTATTTCAACTACTCAAAACTTGTTGCACATTGAGTTGTCCACTCAAATTTCTTCCCCTTTTTCTACATGGATGTGATAGGATGGCCTATCTTGGAGAATTTTTTTATTAATCTCCTATAATAACCTATTAATCCCATAATTGGTATTATCTCATTCACATTCTTTGGTGTTGGTCACTCCATTATAGATTTAATATTCTTTGGATCAACTAATATCCCTTCCTTTGAGGCAATATGCCCAAAATAGTGTACCTATGACTGGAAAAAATCACACTCGCTGAGCTTTGAATAGAGCTTGTGCTCCCTCAGCAATTGTAGTATTGCAGTCAAATGGTTTTCATGCTCTTCCTCAGTCTTTGAGTACACTAATATGTCATCAAAAAAAATGATGACAAACTTGTCCAAATAAATATGCAACACACATTTCATTAAGAACATAAACATGGTAGGGGCATTAGTAATCCCAAATGGTACCACTATAAACTCATGGATGCTCTTGAAATTAGTGTTATGAATGTCCTCATCCTTGATCCTTACTTGATAATATCCTGACCTCAAGTCAATCTTAGAGAAGATTGTTTCTCCCCTTAGCTGATCAAAGAGATAATCAATCCTTAGCAATGGGTATGTGTTCTTTATGGTTACCTTAGTTAATTTCATGTAGTCAATACATAATTTAAGGGTCCCATCCTTCTTCTTTAAAAAGAGTACTAGGGATTCCCATGGTGAAAAACTTAGCCTTATGTATCCCTTGTCCAACATCTCCTTCAGCTGCAATTTTAGCTCAACCAACTCAAGGATACTCATCATGTATGGTACCTTAGATGTCGGTGTTGATCTAGGTGCCAACTCACTAGAGAAATATATCTCTCTATGAGGAGATAATCCAGGAACCTCCATTAGAAATACATCTGCATATTGTTGTAGAACCGGGTACCCATGTTAGCATGTAACTTTCCTCATTCTCAGCATCACCTCTAGCCTTTACATCACTTAATATTTGCATTGTAAACAACATGCATCCTTTTTGGTTGTTGCACTTGGCTTGCATAGTCATAATCAGCCTTATTGAAGTAGTCTTCCTCATGTCCTTCAAAACTCTTCTTTCTCCTTGCTCATTCAAGAATTTAATTTCATTTTCAAAAAATTCCACTTTGGTCCTATGTAAGTACAACCAATCCATGCCGAATAATATGTTGTATGCACCCAGTGGAAATAAATTCAAATGTGTTGTTGTGGGCATGCCACTAAGCTCCAATGTGCCACATGATCTTGCCCAATGATTACTCTTTCTTTTTGTTATGGTTTCCAATTGAACCAACCATGGTTCTTCATGTGATTCCTTTACCAAATTACATTTTTCAACAACCTTTGTGCTGACATAGCTATAATTATAACTTAAATCAATTAGAATAGAAACAATTTGATTACACAACTTACCTTCCATCTCAATGACGGATGCCTGGTGATTAGTCTAGCGGTTGTCCTTGTTGCCTTCATTTTTTTTTTTGTCATTCTCGCTTAAGTTGGTTGCTCCATATAGAGTGCCAACTCCTAATTACCCCAGACGCTTGGATTTTAAAATTTTAAAATTTAATCAAAATTACACTATTGTACACATTTTCTTAAATAATAATAAAATATTATTTTTGACCAAGAATAATAAAATAATTTGTTTATCTTCATTTTCAAAGTTTATATATATATATATATAGGGAGAGAGAGGGAATATTTGTGTGTGTGTAATTTAAAAATATATAAATTTATTTGTATAATTAATATTTATAACTTTTTATTAATAAATATTAAATTTGAAACAATATCAATACAAAAATTACCTAAAATGTATCATAAAATTATGTCTTTAAAAATCTTAAAATATTCAAATTATAAAAAATTCAACTTCAACATATAATTTAGGGTTACTGGTTAATAGGTTAAGGGGTTAGATGTTAATATCTTAGGGTTTAAGTTAGTTTTAGGGGGTTTAGGGTCTAGGCTATTTAGAGTTTAATAGGGCTTATGGGGTAAGGGGTTATTGGTTAAGGGTTTAGGGTTGAATGGTTTAAGTGTTAAGGGTAAAGCGCTTAGGGGTTAGGGGTTTAAGGGCTTAATTGTGGGGAATAGAGTTAAGGTGTTAAGTATTATGGGGATAGAGTCTAGGGTTTAGGGTTTATTCCAAATTAAAGGGTTAGGGTTAGTGAATATTTTAGAGGTTAGTGGTGGTTTAAGCCAGGGATTAGAGGGAAAGCTCCCATCGACTTAAAATCCTGTGTGGTTACCAAGTGAAATCAAGACAGAATATGACATGATGATGAAGCATAAATAAGAATATGTTATTTTTGTTGGTTGTGACTATCTATCTCACAAAGTGTCTCTCTTTCTACATGTCAAGAAAAGTAACATTTTTCCTAAAAAATTTCAACATGTTCCATAAACATTTTGATAAATTTCACAAGCTTCATCATTTATTTGTTTTTTTTGTTTCTCACTCTCACCTAAGTTGATTTCTCCATCTAGACTACCAACTAATAAGTACCCTAATTCTCAGATGTTAATAACCTTTTAACACCTAATCCCTCATCTTTGAACCCATAAATTAAATCGTGGTCTCCAAATAGTTAGGCCAGGAAAAGTTTCCATCGACATCGAACTTGTGGTCTCCAAGTGAAATCAAGAAAGAATATGACATAATGATGAAGGTAAAAAAAGAATAGGTTGTTTTTGTTGGTTGTGAATTTATATCTCACAAGTTGTCTCTCTATCTAAATGTCAAGAAAACTATTAATTTTCATATATTTTTTCAATGTATTCATAAACATATTAATAAATTGCACAAGCTTCATGATTGATTTGTTGTATTTATTTGTCACTCTTAGCTAAGTTATATTTGTCATTGTCTTTCTTGTCTTTGTTTTCCTATATTATATTTTTAAAATTTTGTATCATTTAAAGATTTGTTATATACACTAATATTACTTGATTGTTTGTAACTATAAAGAAACATTTCCCTAGGGCACTACCCATGGATTAGGATGACGTGGCCATTATACAAGTGCACGTTCAGGAACATGGAACAAATATTGAAGATCATGTTAATGATCCTATGGAAGAAGATGATGATGCTTATAACATAGTAGAAGAAGATGGGACAAATATATTTATCCAAGAGACATTTTATGATGTTGGAATGGATGATGATGATGACCAACTAGATGGTGTTTTTGATAGACCTCTAATTGATAAGGCAACAAACCCTCTGTATGAAGGCGCCAAAAAAAGTCTTCTCTATGTTAAATTGCTACTAGTGAACTTAAAGGTTATGAATGATTTGTTAGACACTTGTGCCACATAGATCCTAAGTTATGTAATACATTTTGTGACATTTAATACATGATGATAAAGGTTTTTGTTTTTCCTCTATTTTTATTGTTATTTGATCATTTGCAAAATTTGGATGGAGTATCTATGATTAATATTCTTTATATTAAGCAATAATGATTTTTTAATTATTGTGTAGAACTTTAAGTGATTTTTTACTACCATTGTCAAATGTTTTACCTCGCACATACCGAGATATGCATTCCATTATGAAAGATATTGGAATGGAGTATCAAGTTATTCGTTCACATCATAATGATCATATTATGTATTATGGTGAAGATATGTTGAAAGAAGAATTCCCAAAATGTCAAATTAGTAGATTTAAAACTGATCAAGAAACAAAAAATGTGCCTCGCAAGGTTCTTCATTGTATTCCCATAATTCCATATTTATGAATATTGTTCATATGTAAAATCATAGCACATTTTATGGATTACCATGTAGAGAACATAAGTAAATATGGTGTCCTTCGAATCCTTACAGGTGGATCTACATTTAAGAAGATAGAGGAAATATGGCCACATTTTAAATATGAACCTCATAATATTAGGTTGTCATTGGCAGCTGATAGTGTCAATCCATTTAGCGAGCTCATATCTTACTTACTCGGTGTGGTATGTTTTTGTTTTCAACAATAATAGTCCTCTGTGGATGTCAATAAAAGGGGAGCACATAATGTTGGCAATGATTGTTCTAGGAATTTATTTAGAATATATTTTTTCAACACAATAACATCTCATTTGTCTTCTTTGTTTCATAAATATGTCTTATATGTTTGATATTTTTTATTTACCGATAAATGTAGTAATTATGTATTTTATGTTCAATCGATTAGGTGAGTACCAAGTGAAAGATATGAATATATATATCAAGCCTCTCTTCCACAATTTACTAGAGTTACAGAATGGCATCACTATGTATGATATGTCTAGACCAATAGGTGTGCAAAATGAATTTCAATTCCACGCAATGCTCATACGGAAAATTATAATGCCCCAGGGCTAACACATTTTTGTGGTATGTTATAACATTATACTACACTTTAGTAGTGTTTCACTTTATGAGTTTCATGTCATACATTGCTTTTAAATAACATACTTCAAAAAATTGTTATATAATTTAATATATATCTTATAGGTCTTCAAACAAAGGGTAAATTTGCATATCAAGATTGTGGTCCTAAGATGAAATCTCGATGTTCTAGAAGTTTAGGAAAGGATGTGTTTGATGAGTATAGACACTTCCTCTCTAAGAGCCATAGGTATTGAAGTACCGTAAATCATATTTTCAGTGGGAAAGAAGAGACTTGATTAAAACCATGGAGAATGACACCTTGTCTATGGAAATTGCAATATAATAGAATTAATCATCAATTTATGGATTGACAAATCTTTATGTATCATACATGAAATTTTGGAATATTTTATATTTTTTTTCCTTTTTTTCAATATACTAATTGACAAGCATTGTTGTGATATCTTTAATTATGCTTCATTTTGAAGGTCATGATTGTTAAAAAAATCAGAAAACATTTTATTATTCTAATAATTACTTGTGATGTTTCTTGTTATTACAATTCTTTATATCTTTTTTCTTTTAGTTCATCAAGAAATTACCAAAGCAGCAGCACACAAAACAATAGACACCATATGTAGGCACTATGCCAGGGAAAAACCCCCCTCAAAGGGAAAACCCAGTCAAGAAATTCTTCCTTTCAATAGTATTCTTTGAGACTTTTCACCCTAGACCAAGACCAGACATTCCCTCCACACCAAGTCAGCCTCCCAGAATTTCGACCCCTTTCTAGCAACTTCGACTAGGCAACAGCTTCCAAAAATAGTGAAACTACTTCGATCTCCCAATCCAGGGCACAAAACAGAGAGAGAGAGAGAGGCACCAAATTTCGCTTTTTCGTCTCTCCTTAGACTTCCCCAAACTCGCACTTACTTTGGCTTTCCAGTAACAGACTTTGCACTTTTCCCAGCTACAAGAGATATAGAACTTCTTGTGAGAGAGTGCTCCCCAAATGAATTCGATGTGCTTGTATTTATAGGCTCCATGTGTGGTCGAATTAGGGTCCTTCGGCCAACTTGATCTCTTCTAGGCCGATTTGATGTGGAGGATACATAAATTATATTTGACTCAATACATAACCCTTTTACATGATTCGAAAGCCCAAGAAGGGTCTCTTAAAAGTATAATGACCATATTGATTCACAATAAATCCTAGAAGTCCTCAATAGGGACTTTGACCTAAAACATGGTGACCCAAGCATGAAACTCCTGCCTTAATAAGTCACAATAAAAATAATAATAATAATAATTTTCTTTATTCTTTTGACAAGCACAATACAAGATGACTCAAGTACATTAATGAAGACCAAACATAGTTACATTTTCCAACAATGATCATGAATGCAATAATAATGGGGTGCTTCCATGAGGAATGAAAATTTATCTCATGTAATTTAGTAGGCTCCACTATTATGAGCACATAAAAATTGTTCATTTTTTTATATAATGCACATTGGGAAGAATGTAGCAGAATTGTTATCCAAAATCTTAGATCGAAAGAGTGACAATGAAAAAATTGTCAATATTTTTAACGACATTAAGGAGGGAAAACATGCAATGCAAAGTTTGGTTCATTTAAATAGTGATGGAGAGAAAAATATAAGTGCCCTTCCATGGTTATTGATAGAGCAACAAAGTAAGGATGTAAAAGAGGTCATTGAAAAAAAAAATCCCACTAGATTTTCTTCGAACATAAAGAATATCCTAACAAAGAAATGTGAATTAAGTGGGGTAAAACTCATGATTTTCATACCTTGATTAAGGAAATTATTTTGGTGTATCTATTTGTATATTGATTAAACATATTGTTAGTGTTTTTTCTACTAATTTAGGAATAAATAAAGATTCTTTTATTTTGTTATAGTGTGTTCTTCCTCTATCTTTCCCATATAACTTTGACAACAATGTCAAACGAGTTATATATCAACCTGGAAAATACATGAGGTAAGTGGTGATTTATATGCAAAGTTTAATATATTCAATTTATCGTGCAACATATATTTGACCGCATGTGTTGTATATATGTGTGTGTGTGTGTGTGTGTGTGTGTGTGTGTGTGTTGAAACTTGTGATTTTCTTGCATCAATTGTAGATGTTTTTCATCTAAAGAAATCGATAAAGAAGAAATAAAGTATTGGAGGAGACAAATTCCTTATCTAATGTGTGAAATGGATAAGTATCTACCTCCAAAATTTTCTAGTGCACAAGAACAGTACCTCATACACCTAGTTGAAGAGATTGAAAGGTGTGGACCTACACACACAAGGTCAATGTGGATGGTTGAGAGGCACTTGAAATCGTTAAAGGCTTTGGTTAGACAAAGAGCACATCATGAGGGTTCTATGGTTGAAGGGTATATCGTATATCAATTCATGGTTTATATTACTCAATATATTCCTAAATTCACTACAAGTATTAGAGCAGATCGCATTTAGGATGTCAATTCCATCAACAAATTTAAAGAGGAACACCTATTGGGGAAAGATAGAATGAAAAAAGTGACATGTAAATAGATAGTGAATATTTATAACACATTTGAATTTTGGTTTTTATATACATTACATTTATTTAATTTTATAAGATACATTAAATTTATACCTTGCAAACAATGTCGATTGAATGAAAAAATAGATTGAAAATTGTAAACAATTTAACAATGGTAACTTATGATGGAATGGAGTGACTACATTAGAAAAAAAAAAAAGAGTAACTAATCATGGCATGCTGTGACTACATTAGACAAAGAAGCTGAACGTGAGAGAGATGCCAATATTACAGTAAAGGAAATTGATTTAACAAATCGTTTAAAAGATAAATTGGTGCTTAACTCATTGCTTTCGTTACATTTACCATGTTTTAATGTATTCCGCTGGCCAATACATAATTGAAAATTCATCATTAGTTAGGTCTTTTCAATGCTTGTTCGTGTAACACGTGGCAATAGTTTTATTATATCGCCTTTTCATTGCATGTATATCCCTAACTATTTAACATATGTTTAAACTACCTCCACCCTATGTCCGTGGTTCTTCCAATGTGCTGCAATATCACTTCAGTGCTTTGGCATCCTTAAAATGAATTCTCAGGTGGTAAGACACCGTGCACTAACGCCAGTGCAATAGTTAGGGACAAGGACTCCACCATGTGGTCACGAAGTGCACAGTGGGCAGGCTTTATTTCCTGCCTTCCCATAATTCCCTAATGCCAGCGCAAGAGTTGAAGACAAGGTTTCAAGACCATACTCTCGGAAATGCGCAATGGGATTACCTATGATGGTTGTCAACACATTTTCGAGCAACGTATTATATAACTTCCGTGTGACATTTGACCATATTATCGCTACTTTTAATTGGCAGTGAGCATGCACTTGATATCTCGCCATTCCCTCAACGCATTTGATATATATATATATATATATATAGATAGATATATACTTGGGCATGTATGATTGGAGCGCATATGCACTTTTTACAACTTTCACTCTTATGTTCAAAAAATTGTTGCACGTATCCTTGTTTTATTGCGATGTGATTCAGTCCATATTTCATGTTCCATGATTTACACATGCTTATGAAACTTTTTCTGCAGTGAACATATAGTTTTATCCAATCTTCCTATGCACGTATTTATGTTCTATTTTCAATGAAGCTCGAGTTGTGTTTTGTATAGTCTTCGTTTTCTCTACTTGCGCACTTCTCTATCCTTCCAAGCATGCTTTAATATTTTGTATGCGTTCAAATGTTTCTCAACGTTTCACCTTCATCATCATCGAATTCTTTTTATCTAGGTTTTGGTTTTCTTGTAGGTGGCCTTGTAGGATATATTCACCATTAAATAATTGATTTCCTTCCATGCACATTAACTACCCTTTGAATGATGGTTCTCCTTCGTGGTGTTTAAATAAACTTTTCATACTTTTATTGTATCCCACTGTATTTAACAAAATGTCTTAATATTTTTTTATTGTCGGTTGAGTTAATCAAGCGTTATTGGGTGGGGATTTATGGTCAATCTTTGGACCATGTTGGGAATTTTTATGTCGATTGTTGATTCCCCGAATATTCGAGAATCAGATGAATATGGATGTGGTCAAATAATTGACAGCGTCATGTCTGTTTGATTCCCAGATATTCGAGGAATCAGCAATCGACATAAGCTTGGGGATTGAGACACATTGCAATGTTGTCGACTTTCTCCATATCCCAAGGCTCATCCAAAAACCGGAGGGCATATACAACCAACATGAACTGGATTATAATGTGACCCCATGACGTTGGTACCACACAACATTGGTGCCAAAGTTTGACCAGAAGAAAAGGCCCTTTGATGCCCCATACATGCAACACAAGGATGATAGTCATTACATCTTCGGTGTAATTGTATCACACATGCTCATCGCATCTTGCGTTAACATTTCGGCGCAATTGATCATACTTCTTATTGCAGCTTGGACACAATCATTATGTGTGTTGCTTTGCCTTTCAAATCAACATTGTTCTTTTCTCCTAGCACATGAGAAGCGGGCTCTATATGCCTCCTATTGCTCCTTCATGCACTTATTATCCTTTAAAATATTTCACGTTGTGCTTTTACTGGAGTGCAGTGTCATTTAATGTATATCCCTCCTTTCAATCTTGTATAATCTCCCCATCATGATATGGTTGAATATATTCTCTATAGATCACTCAGTGTGCCATAATATAATATATGTTAGTAGGGTCATGGGGAATAGAATGAGTTCATATTCACTTAAATACTAAAGTTCCAAATAGATAGGGTGATTAAAAACATGGTCTAAGTGAGTTTTACGAAGTCTTCAAGAGGCTTCTACATTACTATGTTAGTGCAAAAGCATAGGATGTTTCAAATGTTTCTTTTAAAAGAAAGATATGTGACACAATGTATAAACTTATAAGAACCAATCTTGTATGTACAAGTGAAAGTTTTCCATCAACTTAGCATCCAAGCACATGACTAAATAATAAGGATGTAGAATGAAATCATAATAATATGGTGTTTTAATGGTGTCTAAGTGAAACGATAGTTACTTAAATCCTAATATGCTCAAACATATGAAGGTCAAAGTGGAATATGGTTATCAACATAAGATATCGTCCTATAATTGGAAATGCATTCATGGAGGCATAAGGCTTGAATGATAGATTCACAAACCCTAATGGATTCCAAGAAATGAGGATCAAGATGAAGGAAGTGATGAACAAGTACAATGTACCTCGTAAAGCATGAGTAACCATAGAATTTGACAGGAGCTTGGTCATGACACATCTGATCCATCAAAGACACGGTCATAACCATTGGATCCTTGAAAAGCAAAAGGGGGTACCCAAAATTTGAATAGTGTCAAAAAAATTTGGGTGGTGTTGTAGCAGCTACAACACATAGAAAACCACCCGTAGAATCCAACATCTCAACCTTAGTCCCATTAACAAATCTAGTTTTAAAATGGACACAAGGAAGTATTGAACTAGGTATTGTAGGTACCACTTAAGTTATGTTATCGGTTACAAGTATGTCATTTGTTTGTTCCACGGCTAGGTCCGTTAGTCTTTAAATCCTATATCAAGAGCTCACACATGTTAGTCTTCAACAATGATATAGAGAACCTGAAAGACAGCTTATTATATTCAGAATTTTAAAAAGAGTTTCTAGTGTTGCTCCACTACAAGTAGGCATGTTCAATACCCTGGAAAAGTCACTCGCCTATTTAGTACCCTGGCAGAGTCACTCAAGAAATCACAAGCATTGCTTCACTGTCAGCAATCGTATTCATGACCTTGGCGAAGTTGCTTGCATCACCTCTCTATGCAGGAAGCCTTTCTCTTCATTCACCCTTTATTTTATTTTTCATCATGCTTTTGGAATTTTATTAGGCATTCATTGCACCAAGGTGGAAGAGGGATCCCAATTTATTTTAGGGGAAAGAGAGGTTATTCCTTTCTTTACAGAAATTGGAAGATATTTTGAGTTAGGTATGTCCTCATGCCATATTTCTATGTCATGTCTCTGATTGACAAGTGGACAATGAAAATACAATATAAACTATCAAAACTAGATTGGAAACAAACTTAAGGTTATAGATATCAGTCTTATAAAATGATTAGAGCTCCCTGCCAATATCTGGCAATCGTATTTTCCTTATTGCTAAAGTAAATTCATGTATAAACATAAGGGACTATGTTTCAATGCCGGTATCTACATGTGGTTTCCTCCTGAAGTGACCGACACAAGACCATTGGATTGGATCTCAGTATTTTGAACAAGGCAAGTAAATTTGATAAAGGGAGATAATGGGAATTCTTCATGGATCATTTATGTACAACTTAAATGACATGTAGAGAACAAGGCTCAAATGAGAAGCACATGCAAAATGCAAGAAAATTATTGAACGGAAGTATGATTGAAGGTAATGCAATGTAGACAAGAAGTAAATGCAACAAATAATGAAAAAATATGCAATAAAAAGCAATGCGAGATGGTAAGCTAATGTAACTAAAAACAATGCAATGCCCATGCAAACAATCCCAAAATGAAATGCAGAGCAGATGCAGTTGTGTACAACCATGGAAAACTATTATAATAACCAAACAAAACTATTTTAAAACTAAATTTTGATCGAAAATGGATGAAGGGTGAGATCAAGTGAAATCAAACTTCCATTACAGCCACAAGAATTGCCTCCAACCTACGAACAGAAATATATAAACGATTACTAATAGTATAAAAGGAGGTGCAAAAATAAAAATACTTGCCTGAATAGTTTTCACATAAGAATGAAGGTCACGTCTACAAGTAAGAAGGTTAATAAAAAAATGTCTCTCTAACCATATCACAGCTCCATGTCGATAAATAGAATGATAAACAGGAGCATCTTGAAAATCCCTCATGAATGTACATCCATCTGTGTCTTCATTCATATAAAGTATCATATAAAATTTAAAGTTCTTATTAGAAAGTAAGCTCGCTAAATAAGAATCCTCCATCCAATCAGCGATTATGTCATGAAATTGGAAATGATGAGAATGAGAGACCTGAAAATCATTCAAAGATGAACACTGATTAAATGAAAATGTACTGGGGGAAGATTCTTGTGGAGAAAAATTATTTTGATCATCTTCAAAGATATTTTCAATATTGTGAGGACCTAACATAACCATTAGCAGAATCTAGAGGGCCCCAACCACTTGGAAAGTGTCTAAACTCTAAAATGATGCATGGATCATCGAATTTGGGTGGCTCGTAAAAATCAACAAGTGAATAAGAACAACTATCAGTATATGTATCTGTGAAAACATTGTCAATAGAATGATATTTGTTACATCCACTAATTTGATCAAATTTGGCATTTAACACAAGAGGCTCTTGATGGATAGATAATTTCAATGAATCGGTTGAAGGACTTCCTTGAACATTTAAAGTTTTAGAATCTTCCATCTCGCCTGCAATGGCTTGGAAATTAGGTAAATCATGAACAACACTTCAATATTTTCATCTTCTAATTGTCATACAACACCGTCATCTACCTGATTGTAATCAAGACCAATAGGTTAGACATATAAATAATTATGAGCAATTGGTGGTGTAGCGGACTCCTCAAACACATCAAGGTACAATAAATAATGTTTTATAGGTGAAGGAAGATTGAAACACTGAGGTGACTAAATGTCGGTTGCTACTAAATCTGATTCAAAATTCAAATCTTGGGTACTCATATCAGCTTGCAAAGACAATAGATCAATGTGTAATTTATACTCTATGAAACTATTTGAACATTGACCATCACCCAAGAAAATTTCTTTCTCATGGCAGGGAGGGAAATGTAGCAGCATATCATGGGGTGGTTGAAGAATAACAAAAATTTCATTTACATGATGGTCAAAAGATGATATACCAATTGTAGAAATTTCACCTGTAGAACAAACCAATATATGCAATGTCCTAAAGCATAATACTTGTTCTACTTCTACAAAACATTAAGTGGAAGCATAATCAAATTCATGAGCAACATCAAGTAGAAACATGCATAACTGATCAAGAGAAATAATCACACATAACACAAGGTATATCCAGGGGAAAGCACCAGCATAAAACCCCAACCATGTATTATCAATCAAGTGGAAATCCTCTTCACAATACAAAAAGAATCATCTCAATAGCTATCCTGCTTTCTCTGTACTCTGATGATCTTCAATTAGAAGATGAAAATCATGGACTATCTAGGCCTCAATATATAGGCCACAAGTCCTCCAATCTCCTATAATAGATCCTTCTCCATGCAAGGAATACTTACTAGAAATATCCAAGTATCTGATAGTACACTGTCCCACATCTGATCTCAAC